>JAQIXW010001156.1:0-21250 GCA_034700685.1 Willowsia buskii
AAAGTGAAAGTAAAAACTTGGTTGAATTTGGGAGAAACAATTAGAAACAAACATACGAGTTACAATAGAATGAGTGGCATGCATAGATTAATGGACACTATAGTATCATCGCCGTTTATAATGTAAATTACTTTTGTACCTAACAAATATTAGGAACGCTGAACGCTTAGCTCAACATCTTTTTGTTTATATGTACTTGTGTGTAAATGATGCATATGAATGTAGATTTTCAAGTCACTTGTTCCTTCCCACACCCTAATGCACATAGGTATAATTTAGTCATTTAGACCATGTACGATGAAATTTGGATTCATAGTACAATTTGTTCGGTGCTATAACAGTAATGAAAGGGATATGACTCGTTCCAAAAATACCGTTAACAAATCTCCAATATGTTTTAATAAGTATTCCGAATTTTACACATTGTAGTTGACGATATCCGGTAGAACTCTAGGACAATATGTAAGTGTAGTGAACAACAGTTAATAACAAACAAGGTACGATTATGATCAGTATACCTAAAATGTTGCCACTACCACCACAGTCTAAGTAAGAACGTCGAATCCAAAATATAAAGAACATATTTCTCATTAGACTCTTTACACTCCTTGTGCATATAAGAAGTTACATTCAGCATTCGTAATGTTAATTTATGAAATAGTAAAGAGGTGATGATCATATTGCAAGGAAATGCTAAAACGTGAGATAAGAAAAATCTAAAAATAAAACCTAAACTAAAGAACGGATGAGTATCTGTACGTGAAAAAGCGAGCTAAAGCAAACAGAAGAGATTTGTGCAAAATTTAAAAAAAGTGAAGAAAGTAACAACAACCCTTTGCAAATCGTATTATCTGACAAATATATTGCAGTAGAGAGTTTTCAAAACACAACAAATACTTATACTAGTCCCTATTGTAAGAATGTATTTCAGGAATTATGTAGGGAATCTGTAGCAGCAATGATTAAGTTGCTGCCATGTGGAGGCGTAAATATTCCAGTCTAATTGAAAAAAGTTACATAATTTGATTGTTCATTGAATCTTCACATCATTTTCAAAAAAGTCATCATTAGGGAAAAGTATGTTTACATTTCATGTTGTATTATATATTCCAGAGGGTATTGAAAAAAATAGTAAGGTTCTAATATAACTGTTCTCGATTTTTTCAACACAACATAAAAATCTTGAACCATTATCATTCGTAATTCTTTAATCTCTCCGATTACGAGCTATTCATATAACGTGTCATTCACTGTCAATACGTGCAGAGCGCAGCGGATAAAATTATCAGAATAAAATATTATTTTTGAGTGTGTTGAGACGAAATGTGAGTTGTTGTGAGTGAGGCAATAAGAAACAGTATTTTTTACGGCGGTAGATGTAGCATGCTATGATGACGGTAAGCCAGACTAACGGATCAACTGACTGCCTTTCCCTTCAAAACTTATAATGTAAGGAATCTGGCTGCCACGGTCATGCGTGCCGCTGAATTTACTGTTTAAATCTACTCTTGTAAACTGTTGGAAGATAAGTTATGACAAGAGTGAAAGGTGTGAGATTTTTCAAACGAGGGAAATTCTGACTAGACGCCTCATTCATCCTTTTTACTTTGGCATACGTACATAGATATTCTCCTATTACAAACCCCGTGGTCACTGTAGACTGTAGATGTTGCAATATTCTTAATACTGAGTTCATAGTGATTTGATAAATCGGCACTAGATTGAATAGTATCTTGACTTTCATCCACTATCGTTGCATAATACAAGTACTATTGCCAATCCAAATAAACTACATATACTATTGGATAAAAATGTTATACCATATGTCATAACATGACATACAAATGAGCATGTACATACGTAAGCATAAGTTCAGATAAAGTAATTTTCAATGATGATGAGGTTAACCAAGCTTTGTTTCGCAGATTAAATCACTACACTGAAAATTTGTGAATCAACAAAATGATCAAGATTGGAAATTGTGAAACATAAATTGTCATAAATCACTAATAAAAGCGAGTCAAAAATATATGTATTAAAACGACGATTGCATTGCAGAACATTTTTGTTGAAAACTGCTGCTGACCTTTGCTCCAGTCTTCCATAAAACTTTCACACCTCATTTTTATCTCTATTTTTAAACATCCAATATCATGCAGTTACATAAGTCGTCAAAAACCCATTGGCGCCAGCGACAAGTGTAGATGTAAACTGTTTGCTACTTTGCTGTAATCTTCATATTGTTATAAATTAGCACGCAATAGATTCAGAATGCATGCCCGTTCTAAAATGATTGACGTAATTTCCTAAACTGGAATATCATAACTATAACATAAGGAATGAAAACTAACAATAAGTAGGTGTGGATCTTAAATTGAAACATTAAACTAGGTATATTATTTAAAAACCCAGTGCTAAAATTCAAATGTTGCTGAACTACAGTCATAAAATCATATATGTACAGCATTGAGAAAAATTATTTTTAATGGATATTCTGTAAAAACAATTTTCAGTACAGCAAAAAGTACATATTTTTATAACTTTTTTTCCTATCACCTATACATATTGGCATTGTTATGCATGAGTTATGAATTTGACGATCTCGCTGGTGAATGAGATGCAATCGCACACTCCAAAAAAGTGAACTGGATATGTTATAGTGACTGCATATACTACCATGCGTAGGTTTGACTGATCATGCTATAAAAAAGACAAAAGTTAGAAGAAAAGAGTACAAGCGCAATATAACATTTTAAAATTATGTTACGCACCAATAGCCTTAAAAGACAACCTACAACTTTTCTTATTAGCAAATGCGGATGCTAAGAGTAAGAAATATTCATAACACTTTGGATATGAAAAAATTAAAATGCAATGCAGTTTCAACAATGTGGTTGATTAAACCTTAATTTCATGAATGCTATTTATTACCGGCTTTTGTTGGCGTATTTCTCCGTTTTTATTTAAAAGTAAAACCATAAAATATTGAGTCACATTCGGATGACCAGTTTTACTGGAACTTTTATCTGCTTACATTTGTACAAGATTTCATTATTAGTGCAGTTCACTTGAAATGAAAGCAGCGAGGACTGAGTCGACAGATGAATGCATAAACAGTAGTTCATTATCTAGTGTCATTCGTCATCAATCAGGGCCTTAGAATTTCATATGTCTTATATAAAGACATACTTACATGAGAAAGATAGTAAATTTTCCCTTGATTGCATACTGTACTACACTACTCTATATAAAGTATAAATGCATGAAAACAACGCATATCGTAGTTTACAAGAGCAGAAAAAGAAACATTAATAATTCAACTACAAAAAGTAAATTGAACCATGATTTTGCATTCGTTGAAAACTTTTCAAAAATCTTTAGTTGTTATCTGAAAATCTATAATTATCTGATTTGACAAAAGACGGGTATTCTCTGAAATAAGCGCAGGTGCGGGTAAGAAATGCGAGCAGCGGATATATCAGTGCAGCAACCGAGCGATAGTGATAACAGCTTCATGCATACAAAATCATCCATCCTGTATATTTCGATGCGTAGCGTGTGAGTATGTCTGCGTTTTAGAATTAGGCAGGTACAACCTTCAACCAAGTAGCATAATATCTACGCAGACAGAGCACACTTTTCAATACTATAAGCGCATCATATAATAGCGCTATTAGCGTATAGATGCATCACATGAAGAAATGTATATTTACAGATCATAGACATGTGTAAACTCCTTATTTGTAGTACACGTCTCACAGCTTTAAACAACATTGCTCTCCACCGTTATATTACAGATTTTATTTAGCAATATGAATTAGAAATTCAGGGTTCACTACTTCTACAAAAATAGTATGCGTAGAGAAGAATGCCGAATGTTTTAACAAAATGCAGCACAGTGTAAAGAACATTTTCGCTTACAGATATCAGGCAGATCTTATGCACAAGTTGGAAAGCCAAACTTGGTACACAATTTTAAAAATCATGTAATGTGCGAAAAGTTAATATGACGGAAAATATTATTCAGAGAAAAATTAAGTAAATGCTCAAACCATAAAATATTACGGAATATTTAAGGGATACCCATTAAACTATAATGCTACAGCCAGTTTTCTCCTCTCGAAACTTAGGAGATGTCCCAGAAACTGGCAATATATATCTGTGTACTTATCTTACATGCATCCTGACATTAGTTAGGAGACTGTCTCCGGAAAGGCTTTAGAGAAGGTAATTTCAACTGCATTATGCAACATTCAACATTGCAGCATGCATGCCAATGAGACCAAAAAATAATGAATGCGGTAAAGACCTAAAAGTAAACAATAATGGAATGTTTTCTTGCAGACTTTTAACAGGTGCACTTATCGATATGCAAGCTTGAAAAACGCATCATGGTTTTATGCATGAGAATAACATTGCACTTTCTGTTGTTTGCTGTGGTACACTAGGTGCGTTACATTTGACTTAAAAGAAGAACGGTTTAAATGCTTTGTGCCTTTCTGACAGCCATCGAATACGATGCCAGCTACACATAAAAAGAAAATTCTTGCTATTTTCCGTTTGCATTTTTACACTTGATGCTACTTTCTGGTGACGATAAAAATGCTTCACAAAATTAGTTATACTCATCTTGCAAGTGCATGCCTGTCAAAGAAAGCGTGTGAGAGCAAGTGAAAGAAACAACCCATCTGTCAAATGCAAGAGTTTTTATCATGTACTCTACCCACTACTTAACAAAAGGAATGCTAAACAACCTATAACACGTACACCTGGTTCCAAACATTCATGAATGACTTAGGAATTCAGAGCGATTATAGAACAAAGATCTATATGGCAGCTATGTGGAGTTGAACTGCATTATCAATAAATTTAGTTTTTCTACTTACCATTTACACATTGAGCTGGCACATTGGAAATTCTGATCAGCTTCTCTTGAACGGGTTGGGATCATCAATAGGCATTACCTTAGTTTATGATTTGAATTTTACAATGATTTATGGACGTTATTTGTGTAAAGTTTCAATTAGGCATCTTCTTTCCTATTATAGATTAGGCGGTAGCAGTTTTCTCGATCTCGAAGAAAGTTTCGTCTAAGAAAAGGCACTTAAATCCAAACAGGCATAGGCACTATGATTGTTTTTACAGTTTGGATATTAATCTTTAGTCATATTTTATTGTTCAGCAACTGCAACTATGATTGACTCGAGTTTTATTTGTAGTAAAATCACAGATTAAGTGGTGGTACAAAATAGTACATATTTTAATTGAAGGCGTTTTCCTTAAGTGTTGTACTGCCGTTGCATGCAGCGTTGTTTTTGGGTCTCTTTAATTTTCTCGTAAGTGGCTTAAGGCAAACAAATAGATGAGCATTAATTGGCAATCCAATTAATTTATTGTTGCTTAATGGGCTTTAGCTCATATGAACACAATATGAGTAGAATACGAAGTACAGATATAAAGGCTATTGAGAATTACACTGAGCAATTCATACATTTAATATGTTGTGAGGAAAACTGCTTCTATTAGGTTCTTAATTGTCCTATACAAAATAACAAACTCTGTGCTTGTATATCTTACTGTAATCTCAACATGCGTAATCAAAAAAAACCACAACTTCATTCCGTTCCATATTGATGGCTGACAGTTATAATGACTAATATGTTGATGATGTCAACATTTTAAGTTGCTGATATATTCCCAAAACAATCCATTCAATACAAAATTTAAATGCACCTAGATAACTCGACCGAATAAATTTTTATTTATTCTTTCAACGATAACAATTTGTTCCATACAGTTATGTATTATGTACCTATCCATTCTTTATCTATATATGTACGTGTCCCAGCTATCTCAACAATTTGGTCGATAATGTATAACCTGTGAAATACTTCTCTAAAAATGCTTCAATTGACACATTTCATTTGCTGTTGAATTGGTCACCAAGTTAGAACTTGATCTTGTTTGTTTCTGAAAATCACATTAGTATATAATGATTATTGAATGTTCTGTCTATTGCTAACTGCCAACTAAATACACGAAGTCTTGAAGAATACATCGCCTTTAATATAAGATTTAATTTTGTACCCTTGGCTTATTATGACAGTTCTTATGATATGTTTTAAATTCTTATGATTTTGTTGATCAACCTATCAAGTCATTTAAAAAATGCTGTCACGAATTTTGCAAAAAATTTATATGTGACATTTATATGTATTTATAAAAAAATATTTTTCTGATTTCTTTTACAGCACCCTTTTATTCACTCTAGCGATTGTAGCCGCTTTCGATAACATCAAAAAGTCATCAGTAATAAGCAATTAAACCTGCTATGCAAAATAACTAAATTGATTACGATTTAAAACTTACTACGGATATGTATTACAAAATTTGTATAATGCTACATTACCCATATATCACTTACATTGAAGACAATGCAATCTTAAACGGTAGAACTTCAGCCGTCAGTAAAAGCACCAAGCTGGAAAAGCAGTAAAATTACGAATTGGTTGTATGTAGTCCTACTGCAAGTGTTTGCATTCTGTTGATGAAAATTATATGTACTACTTTAATAAACACGAGCTACTGTACAATGAAAAACTTTTTTCCCTTACAAACTTTAACTTCTACATAGTTGCACTTTTAATGTGGAAAACAAATTCAATAACTATCACCTCTTTTAACACCAGCACAGAGATCTAGTAATAGTTCTCTATCATCTTCATAAATGGATTTTGTGCAGATGAATCGAATGATGATGATTATGATGATATGCTGCTACTCCTGTAGTAGACACACCGACCACTATGTATGCATGCAAGTACGAAAATTACATTATAACTTTCCAACATAAATTTCTACATTCTCTGTCGCTGACTTGCTGCTGGTATAAGCACACAAACTCTCTCGGTGCTTTCTTTTTCTCTTTTCCTGTCTTGTCTCACGCATAACCATGTCCGTCGTCTCAGCCAAAACTTTTCATAGCGAACATTGCTCATTCCACATTATTATAGAAAACCTGCTAATACACTCATAGTCCATGAAAGTATGTATGCAAATATATATAAGAGGTATATGTATGCTATAGGGGAAAATATAAGGAAACGAGAAGCAAGGAAAATTTAACCAGAGAAAAGATAGGGAAGCAAAAGCAATGATATTATGCGTTACATCGTCGAGAGAGATGGTCGAAGCTTCTTTCTGCTATTTGTTCTGTTTCGGAGTTTTTTTCACTGCTTTTTCCTCCCATTCGGAAACATCCTCTGGTTTCAGTGTGTTGACTCACATCAATTCTCTTTGCTCGTGCATTTATTCTCCTTTGGTCTGGCTTATTGAAACTCTTGGGGTTCGCCAATACCATGATACATGTTCAGTTTTCTACACACTCAGATCACACAAGCCGGAGAGGAGCTCGAGAGAGAAGGAGAAGAACATTGATACATCTACCACCACCACCACCGCATCGTCGCCGCCATACACGGTTTTACATACGGTCAGATCACCGACACTTTTAGGAAGGGAGAGAAGAAGAAGAAGAAGAGAGCAGAGAGGCAAAGCGGAAAGCAGACAAGTAATAAAAGGAATAGCACAAACCTAGATTTTCATTTTGCTTTTGGATGATAATATGATGATGATGTTGGAAGAAGGAGAGGAGAAGAGAGTGAGATCGATATGCTGGTAGAAGGATCCCACTACACTGCTCTAGAATGGCTGGTGTGATGTGTTATATGATGCCATGCATTGCTTTTAGTGTGAAACTTGGGTTCTATCCTCCTCTCCTTCACTGCTACTTCTTCTTCCATTTCCATCAACATCCCATTCGACGAAAACGCTAATGTATTAGATTAAATGGTACTCAACCACGGTACTAAAGTGAGCACAAAAAGCTACTGAAGAATAAACGCAATTGAAAGGAGCATAAGTGAAATTATCTTCCTTCACGCGCAGCCAGGGAGCATTGCTTCCCACCCACACTTTGCAATCCCAAAACACAAAACCTTGTTTTTTTCTTTGAATGAAAAATCATATTTAAGCTGTTTCGATTTGATGAACAAATGCCCTGTTGTACTCTAGAGATACATGTCCAAGACGAGCTATCATATTTCATGTGTACGTAGTGTGAACATGAAAATTCTATGAGCAATAACTATCAAATCCAAAGTTTTAAAATCGCGCAAAATGGTGCCTCAATTGCGGACAGAATTATTAAATACTTACATAGGTACATAAGTAATTGGGTTTTTCGATAATGACGACACTGATCATGAGTACATTCAGTTGCAAGTTCTTCAATGCAATATTATTAGGTGTTCATGTTCATGCAATACACTTCAATACGCTAGTGAGAGAGATTGCCTTTGTTGTTGCGTTTATATGAAACTGAATCTTTTTCTTTCCCTCTGTCTGCTTGTGTACGAGTATGACATAAGTATGAAAAAATGCTGGTTGTAAATGCACAAAATGCCGAGCACCGGGACAGAGTATGTATTTTTCATTTTCATGATAGCAAAACGATGAGCGGAAATGTTTTTAGGCTAAGTAAATAAAACCGGAAATCCTCTTGGCTGACTTGGCCAGTTTAGCAAGGAAGATGAAACTGTCGAGTAAGCAGAAACTGCATGCGCTATCATTTAATATGTAAGTAAACATAGCATAAAAGATACATCTCAGCAGAGACAACATCTTCTTTCTAAAATACAACATGGGTATTAGGTTTGCTTTGGAACTTCAGCCAACTATTGAGTACTTCTACATCTCATTTATCAGCAACCGAGAAATCGTGCCATCATAAACTTTTCTTGACTGACTGCTTGACTGATGGTACTATGTCATTTTTTATTCATTTCGAACAAATTTGTTTCCTCCAACTTGCATGTTTTCCTCTTACAACTGGCTGAAATGTGTGACTGCTATGTAAAATGTTCGGAGAAGTTTCCTAATCTTATTGGCAGATATTTATAGGAGCCATTGGCGATGAGCCGCTGTCTACTACTTCAATTTCTTCTTCTTTGAGTTTATATACCTTCGTATGTGGTCCATCATGCATGTATGTACGGGATGCGTGCAAAATGGGCTCTGATCCTAATTCCAATTTCCTAATTCTAGACTGAGACAAAATTTGCATTTGGCAGAAATTTACCGTCTATTGGCTTTATACTTATTTTGATTATAAAATTACATTTTGAGTTTTGATTTATATAGGTCGCAATGAAACATGAAACAATATGTGACACAAGTAAATACACATAAAAATGTGTTAGAAAATGGGAATTTGACAAACCTTGACAAGAATTCCAGTAAAAATGAGGTAAAAGTGTATCAGGATTGATGATAAAAAATCTACTCTCCACAAAAGTTGATATTAACACGATGACCTAACACGTCATCTCACACAAGTATCATATCAAAAATCCACCCACTTGTTCGTTATTATGATTCCAATCCTTGTGGCTAACGTTATTTGGTAGCAAACAATACATAAGGTTGTTTTGTTGTATTCATGTAAATGAACCACTTGAGTGGCTGTTTTGTGTTGGTGGTGACAAGGACAAAGGATACTTTAGAGCACAGTTTGTTCCAATTAGAAGAAGTCAGTCAGCATCAATGCACTTAAAAATCCTAAGCCGTATGAAATAAACTGTGCACAAGTCAGTAATAACAACAAGTTGATCGTATTACAGACATTTGCTGACTAACTGAAGCTATATACCGTTGTTTCACGTTAAGCCATCCGTTCTTCCTACCACGCGCGCTGTTGTGTATGTCCAGTACGCGGCTGCAAACTATTTTGGCATAAAACGTCTTTTGCAGAAATCAACAAGAAAAGTAATTCAATTGATTAAGTTGGCACATCTGCTAGCAATAATACGCCTCATTTGATTTGATGATGTGAAGACGAACATAATAGAGATGACGGACAGAGAGCGGTGGAGGCGGTAGACAAATGAACTGGGCAGTGATCTATGTTTTACTCACTAACAGGTATACACATACTTAACATAAGTCTGCAAACATTGGTAAAATGTACACAATAGTATAAGTTAGTCTTTTCTGCAATAAACTCGATAAGGTCACACACAATCAACTGAAAGTACACAACAAGATAGCCAAATAAACTACCACTTGGTTGAAATAAGTAATTTTAAAAATTTGAGTTAGAATGTGATGCGATGATTGATGAATATTCCAAGCGTATACGTCTCGTCTGGCAGTACAACAACGTTACATGCGTGGCACAAAGAGGATGCACGGAAAAACTTTCAACTCCCAGCCACAAACTCACAAATTGATAGATCCTCCTGCGTGAAACTCTGCTCGTTACTTTTTTCCTGCTATATCTGTCGTAAATTGTAATATAATATTGTACTTTTGTGACCAGCAGGCAACTCTTGGGTGCACTTGTAAAGCAGAAGAACCCAGGACGCTGTATGAATTTTATGAACACTTTGTTTCCCTTGTTGATGCTTTATATTTACAAGTAGTCATACAAATAAAGCTCGATTTGATGGTACATAATATTATGATTGAATTGTGACTTTAAAGCAATGAATGAAAATGAAATTGCTACTAAATGCTTAATGGATGGAGACTACGTATATATACAAGATACATACATGAACGCATGTAGTTTTTTATTTGTCGCATTTAATTTTTAACTCTATCCCATTAATTTACTGACACTGCTTGTGTTGTAGATCCTACTCCTACATGCTTTTACTAACAATGTATTATGATGGCGTTCAGTGTCAATAGGCTAAGAATGAAGAAAATTGCTAGATAGTAATTTGCTAAACAAAAAACGTTATAATATGTTACTACAAAAAAATATATTGACGACTGACGAAATAGTGTTCCAACTACTATGTGATGATGATGTGCGATGCATTCACAACGGCGGCTCGTGTGCGTCTGGCACACTAATGTAGATTTGACTTTTTGAACAAGCTAAAAAAGACGATGATGATGACGACAGTGGTAATAGTTGGATGGAGTTGGTCGTGATGGTGGGTGATATGGTGTTTGTTGTTGTTGCATTAGGTGAAGCGTCTTGCGTCTTGATCTTTTTCTTGGACTTTTCTTCATCGTAAATGCAGAGATGGTGATGATGAAGCTTGGAGTCAGCATTGTGCAATGTACTATAGGCGAAGTAGCTACCACGAAACTCATGTGTATTAGGGGTATATGTAATGTAAAGATGCATGATGAGGTTTTTTATTGAATAATAGGGGGGTATTATGTCCATAAGAGTAAAAGATCGTGTCATGCATTATGTTATGTGTACTATTCAAGAATTGGACGGTTGACTTTTATGACAAGGACAGAAGAGCAGAAACGATGATTCAATGCGATGAACAATGATGTACATGTGCTTGCGTGAGATGAAGAAAAAATCAAACAAAACAAAGTAATTGTATGTTTGTAAATTATTGGTGTGTTTTAGGTTCATCATGGAATACAAAAATGCCCAGTTCTTCAGCCTACTACTGCTAGAAATATGGAACTTACATTACACGCTTAAGGTTGCTTTTACTATTAAATGATGTAATGGATATGACGTAGTCATCAGGTTGTTTCAATATTAAACAATTACATTAACTACATACCGCATGCCACATGTAATGCAATTAGCTAATAAATGTGTATGTATATAGACATTTTTTACTGTTCTTATATAAATTTTATTTGAAACACTAAGATTACATATACAAGTTTATAGACATTTTGTATCAATAAGTGAGCATATTTAATGTATTATTGGTTTTTTGAAGCAAGTGCATAAAGTAAAAAAACAACAAACTGTTTTTTTTCTGCTACGAAGATCTAACGATACACGGAAAACATCGTAAAGTTATGTGACGATGAGGTCTGAACTGAATCATTTTGTTCGTTACAATGAAATACGGAGAAATGACACTTATACTCACATAGTGCTTCACGGTACTTTCCGTTTTTGTCTGTGTGTGGTGGTTGTTGTCGAATTCACAAAGCTACTTTATTGTGTGGAGATTTTACTGAGGGTAAATATATGGCTCCGTGATGATGCATTACGAAAATGTTAAGTGGAAAATGCGAGGGCGAAAGAAAGGATCTACTCTGGTAGAGGGAGAGATGTCTTGGATTAGTTGTGAAGGTTTTACATTTTACTTTGTGGGTGTATATATCTCATCGAGCTTTGCTTAACAGTCTCTTCTTATACTATATAACAGCCTCAATAACAAAGAATGCCTAATAATGTGGTTGTGCTCTCATGTCCATAGACATTTTGCAGTTACTTGCATGATGTGTGCATTGGAAGATTACGTAATAAGTCTGCTGAACGCAGAACGGTGTATTCATGTACTCAAGATTTGTCTTATGTTCCTTAACAAAATGCAAAATATTACCCATAAGGAAAAAATATGGTAAACTAAAGTTAATAAAATAGCCCACTACACCAAGCTGACGAGGAACAATTAAATCACAAATATAGTTGCATCTTATAAATTAAAAATAACGATTAATTGGGAACATGTTTTTTTCTTTGGTTTAATGAACATTGATAGTCACATATTTAGTTCGGAGGGCTTACAGTAAAGTATGAATAGTATGATACTTCAGTTAAAATAAAGTTATGAGTAAATATACATACATGTATCACAAAATCTGAAATTATCTGCCTTGAAAATGTAAGATTGGAAGCTGTAGTTTCCTACTCTGATATTTCGGATCAACTGGACATGTCGGTCCAGTTCAATATACCAAAACTAGTGTTTATTCGATACTCCATTGAGTTTTTCAGTAGGTATTACAAAAGCCAAATCATTTTTGTGCTCATGTATTTTTCTGGAGATCCAAGACATCACATTTTGACATAAGTATGAATGAACATGTGTAGGTGCTTCGAACTCATTCTTAAAAAGGAGAAGTAGGTCCACTACAGGGCATCCATTATATTAACTGGGTGCTAGCGTTTAGAAGTTGCTTAAATATGCGTGCAAATGCGTTGGCGGAAGGACATGCCAAGACGAATCGTATTAACAACATGAAACAATACAGATTCTTCATTCTTCTTTTACAAACAACGCCATGAAATTTAAAGCATTATTCGCATATAGAAACTTCACACAAGCAACCCAACCTAATTTGCGATTTGTCTGCCACAGCGCCAATCTTTTCAGGAAGTTGCTGGCATCTAGCTTTCTGAAAATCAATCTTTATGCAAACACATACAATTCATGTTTTATTCTTTATTCAGACTTGAGGGTGAAAAGAACATCAACCAAAAATTATTGAGACTACAATGACATAGGCAAATATGTTAAGGTATATAATATATTGGCTTGGCATTTTTGTTCCCATCTAAATCTTGTACTTGTCTGTGTATTCAATCGTTTTTTTTCTGTTGAATATTTAAACACTTTCTTATTAATGTAATTTCTCTGTAATTGTCAGATAGTTTGTTAATTTTCTTGTAATCATTTAACGCAAATTATGGAATGTTTTGATTTTCAGGGTAAAGTTTATTGTTGGGATGGAATACTGGTAAATATTTACTAAAATATAATTTAGAACAGTATGGGTATTTTAACAGCTAAATGTTAGAATAAGCGTTTAATATTTATTAAGGTTTGGGCATAATTGGAGCATTTAAAAAATAATAATGATCACGGGCTTTCAAAATTATGATAAAGGTATGGATGCAAGATGCTTCGTGTTTTAATAGTTTGTCAAAATTTTCGTTCAAATTTTTAACATGCATAAAATATATTCAAAATTATCTACAACAATTTTTAGTACACAATACACAACACTGTTGTTAATATTTTGTGCCTTGTGCTGTTTCCTTAATTAAAAATAGGTCGCATCGCATGTCTATTTATATAAATAAATAAGCTCTTTAACAATAAACATCTAGAAGTTTTATGAATAATGCATTTAAATCAGTCCTCTAACCTCCAACGTTGTTGAAGATGATAATCCTTCTTTTAATGTTGGAAAGTTGTAGCTGACAACGTTGTATGTTGAACAAAGTAGACACTGCTCTATTGTGATTTTTTTCTCAAATATACATGAATAATTTGACATACTAGCTCAATCCAGATTATATTTGGAGATAAGACAACGTCTGAAACAAAAACGACTGGTTAAAGTTAAAGGAAGAACAAAGAAACGTGGAAATCAAAGAAAGCATCAGAAAAATGAATTCAAACATTAAAACACAGTGTTCTAAACTTAAGATTTAATAATGGGTACGTTTTCGAGTTATAAAATACTGTAACTTGAATATACAGTAAGAGGTACTTGACCGCACCTTTGTGGCTTCAGTCAGACCCCATAGTCCAGAAATAATTCATAATCCTTCCCTTTAAAAGGAGCAGAACGGTAATCTGGTGCGTCGTATTTTTCATGCCTGAATATTGAGACAACATTGAACATAGAAATTTATCAATAGCACCTTTTCTAGGCTCGTCTATTTTTACCCGTTATCACATTAACTTTTCTGAACACTGGAGTAAATCATAATACGTATACATACATACATAAAATATGAAACGTACATTTCACAAATGAAAACTTGTAAATGTACCTAAACGAGTTTGGGGTATAAAAGGCATCTTTAGTGAGCTCTGAAATCATTCCAATTCACACTCTTCCAGAGAAATCAACTCTCAATTCAGTTCAATTTGTTCCGTAAGGATTTCAAACAATTCCACTTCGCCCCAAAATGGCTTTCATCAAAATCGCCCTTGTTGCTGCTCTCGTCGTTGCAGCTATCGCCGAGCCCCTCCGTTACAGACGTAAGTGAAATTGATACAATTTTCCAACATATTTCATAGTTCAGGAGTCTCAAAATTAGAAAACATTTTAATTTATTTGTGATTTTATACGTTTCACAGGTCAGTCCAGTGCTCTCATTGCCTCTTCTGGAGCCGCTGCTGCTGAAGGTCAAGGAGCTGCCAGCGATGCCCACAACGCTGCCGTTGTTGCTCTAGGAATCCCGGGATCTGCTGGAAGCGGATGGGGATCTGATGCCACCCCAGGAGTCCCAGCCACCATTGTCATCAGCAACTCCGGAGGTTCAGAGGTCTCCAACGAAGCTTCCATTCTTGAAGTCACCAGCAACGACGGTGCTGGAGATTTGGCCGGTCTTCAAACCATCAGCGTTGACCAGGAAGCCGCTGCTGGAGACAGTCTTGTCGTTGATGCCACTGGTGGAGAAATTGCTCTCGGTTCATCCTCTGATGCTGATGCTGCCGGTGCTGGATCTAGCGCTGCCGCTGGAACTTTGGAAATCCTCGCCAACAATGCCGGTTTGGGATTGTCCCACAGTTAGATTCTCAACAATTCCCACTTTTTCCTTCGGCTGTCAAATTATTTATTTCCACCACTTTTACAAGTAACTTATTGAAATCTAATTTATTTGTTTTTATGATGGTGCCTAAGGGCAGAAAAGTAATCTTTCAATAAAATGTTTCCGTACTAAAATCACTTGTGATTTTGAACTTCTCATTTATTCGACATAAGAAATTAAGAAATGCATTCACCATAACTTACCATGATAGTAGCATTTTCATCGAATAAACTAATTAACCTGGTTTTAATAATTTTCCTGGAGTTTGTTCAACTATGAATACATTGAATTTTTCGGTTGCATAAAGTCTTGTTAACAGATAAACGACTAACAGGAAACGTGGCAAGACGAAATGACGCATCCATTGCTAATACAATGTAGCAGTATTAACTTTTAATATTCACAAGTTAGCAATTATTTATTACTAAACTCGTATATAAACCCTAGTACATTAGTACATTCGTAGACTTCCTACAAGCTCTGCCAGCAAGATTTTCTTAGATATGTTTGATATGTTGCTTTCTTCTTGCAAGTAGATTGCAAGTATTGTATGTATCTTTAACCAGAATGGCAGTTTTAGTTGTTTATCATAAACTGATTACGGCGCAAGAGATGAATAAATGTATTAATGTATTGAAATGCAAAAGTAGAGATTTCACTCGAGTTTCAACTTCCAACTCCAGAATTACTTTCTCTTCCCGTAAAGGAAGGTATACTCATGCACACAATTATTTTATAAGTATGAGTATTTTATAAGATTTTTTAGTGCAAAAAGGCATTTGATATGTACGTATATGAGAAACAACTGTAAACCGTGTAAAAGTCTCGAGAACAGTTTGCCGGTCAGTCGGTAGTCGATATCAATGGATGACAAATAACAAATTATATAATCTTCAGCATGTAACGCAGATGTATTAGATACTCATATGTATTTACATACTCAGACTGACAAAAACATTTTCACAAATTTCAAGAATATGCCTTATCCGAATTCTTTCTTTACTATAATTTATATGATTTAGAGTTTAGAAAATTTGTTAAGGTTTGATTATGTGTTTTTATTGTATGTATGTATATTGCTTTTATTACAAATTTTCATAGAAGTGTTTTGAGTTATCTGCAAGATGCCCGCAGTAGTTATATGTACATAAGTAGGCATTTTCTGATAAAATATCATTCCTTGAATCATTGAAAATGGGTTGACGTCCCTGTTACTTCTATTTCTGCTTACCTTAGTTGTCACAGTTTATGTGTAATTCATTCATGATCAAAATCACGTATTATTTTATACACGCCTTGCCAGAATTATTTATTTTCATGCAGGTATCCTTTGTACTGCTTTTTAAGCTGGTAATGAGTCTAGCAGTAGCAGCAATTTGCTTTCATTGTATACACCTGCCAATGCCCGAGAAATACGTTTCAAATATATATGAGAATGAGAGGCTACATATTTAACACCTACTGAGTTGAGTCGTTTCGTGTTCCTGGCTCAGAAACAACAGGACATCAGTAACAGTAACATTGTATAAAATGTACAGAACAAGTTTTTGTGATTATGCATCTGCACAGTTTATCCGAAATCCGTCCGCATCGATGACTTCAAAGTTTTAATTATTTTTAAAATAAATAGTATCTTAAAGCTTTAACACAGTTGCAGCTAGATATTACTAGTTCAATAAAGTAAAATTAAAGTTTCAAAGTTTAAAGCATTTATATTGTACATAATATATGCATTTAACATTCAATTTTAATCTCCAAAGATTTGATTTTTGCTAGTTACAAAAATGTATTTCAGTGGTTCAGGTTCGTGTTTTTGAAAAAAAACTCCCCCTCTGCAGAATATAGACACTTCAACCTTTGTATTTCTGCAGCCTTTTAATTTTGATGCTTACTCGCAATCGCAATAATTGAGCGCAAGCGCTACTTTTATATTCCAATTGTCTCCACTCCATTGTTAAGTTTTTAAAACCTTTACACACGAATACTCCACGTCCATATAATAATCGTCCTGCATGCAATGCATAATGTATAGTGTATGAACAATTCAAGCCCAATGCGGACTTCGTTCATGAAATGAATGGAGCCTTATAGCAGGTACATATTATGGCTTAGGAAAAGTACAGGTGATTTCGAACTGAAATTCTCCTTTGCTTACACTTATGATACAATATAATGTATTTATCACGTGAAATAATTCTGGTCCGCATTCTGTACCCTATACATGGTTTCCTGCGTCAATGCCATGTCTTGTCTACCAACTTTTACCTGCCCGAGCAGGTGCATAGGTAGTCTATGTAAACCAAACCTAAACCTGATAATTGTACAGGTATGCATGCACGACAATTCGGCTTTCGTTTCCCACTATCCATTTACCTAGATTACTTTTCATACGTAACATCTAGCTAGGAGTACCTTAATATTCTAGTAAAATGCAGAGTTCACTATACTATGCATTGAACGTTCAGATTCAAATCTTGATTACTGTTGTACTGTACAGGTATTGTGTATACTCACATCATCCAAGAAACAACAAATGTGCAGGTGAATCTCCGAATGATTACCTCTCAGATGTCTGACTGAACTCCCCAAAAAAAACTTTTGCCCTGGTCCTTACGGTACACTGCATATTATGTATGGTGCAATCCAAAAAGATATATTTTATGAATGTATGTATGAACATTATTACTGTATATGAGAACAAAACCATCATCGCTCTTCTTTTGCCAGTTTTACCCATTCATAATGCAAATGCTATGACGTAATGAACTTGACAGTTTGAAACTTAAATGAATTCGCGATAAAGCTATTATGTTGACAATTCTATTAAAACACCTAAAAAAGTAGCAGCCTTAATTGAAGAGAATCCTTCCTCCGCGTCCTCATCTTTTTCCCGTGCACAGGTATGGCATATACATACATACCATTATTTCCCCTTATACTTACATACTTTTCATAGTAATGGACTTTTAGGTTTTACGTTTACGATCAACGCTTCAAACAATAGGCTTTTTACACATAATAAGCTGCTTACAATAAAAAACAGAGTTCTGCATCCACATCAAGAGCAAGTAACAAGAGAGGTTGTTGTTGCTCACGTATAATTTGATATGATGTGGAAGGAAAATATTATTTTTGTGAGTGTGTGGTGTAGATGTGCAAGTTGTTTTGTGTGAATTGAATAATACGATGATGTGATGTGGATCGGATGAAAATTCATTGACAGACATATTCCCCTCCAACATACGGCTTTACTCAAATATTTGCACTTTTCCATATATTTTATGTACATGTAGATACGAAACCATAAGTTCATTTAACACAAATAGCGGAAGAGTATTAAAAACAATATAAGCTCTTTTAGATCTTTATAAATGTGGTAGTGCCTAGAGAGTGAGCGTATGTTTATATTTTATGTAAGTAATAATGGCAGATTGAAAATTATGTCTGCTAATATTCCGCAGAAAAGAGACTATTAATGAAATTGGATTGGCAATTTTGGCAATATTGTGCATCAGCAGTACAAATCTATAAGCAAAGTAATAATAACAGATACACATCAACATATATATTTAAATTGGATAATGATAACACACACTAAATTATTATTGTGGAGGAAAACAAGCATCATCACTAACACTAGTGTTTACACAAGTTATAATTTAATTTAACTACTCAGCATAGTGTAGTGAAGCATAAAGCACGTTATAATTCCAATTCAGTACACATGCTTTTTTCGACGAGACTTGCAAAGTTGCAACTTTGACACATGATCTTTGAGTTAATTTTGTACGGCACGGATTGAAAGAAGTAATGCGAAACTGTGAGTAGTGCTCGGAAACTGACAACTGTAGTTGGAAATAGACAGATAATACGTGGAAAATTATATTATGGTCGAGTTTTAATTTGTTAGTTTGTTAGTGCTTACTTGACAGAGTAGATTAAAGCAGCTATTTCGAGATTAAAGCACTGCTATCGCTTTTACACGTGCGATTGTCTAAATTCCAGTTAAATGAGGGGACAGACATAGAAGAGCAAAGGTTAAAATGTAGGCCGAAGATGTGAAATACTTGAAGTACAAATCTGTTTTCAGTTGTGTATTCTCAACAAGGCATTCCATTGGGTTCAATATTTTTGCAATGCAACAAAAAATTATAAGATAAGCTTCACAAAAACCGGAAAAATGAGTTGATAAACAGCTGACGATATATATTTTTCATCAGGTTATTTATTGTTAGTTGTCGCCTCACCGAAATCAACTGTTAACAACTGACTTTTGAAAAGAATTATTGTTTTTATAAACAATTAAGTCATTGTGCTTGAGTAAAATTGAAGCTGTATTGTCAACTGTGCTAAGTGCTGCCAGGTCTGAAATAAGTCAATCAAAAAATGATTAGATGCTCCCAACCGTTCTCGTTGCTGCAGTTTGAACGATCATACTGATATCATCATATTAGCAAGACGTGATTCAGACGATATTTCCAACACGTGTGCCACATTCCGGTGACCCTACGTGACACAAAAGGGTGAAGGGGTAAGAACCTTAATTTTGATTATTTTGCCAGTATGGCACATATACAAATCGACAAGTTTACAAGAATACCGAGCTGGCAAACAAGCAATACCTAACACCCAAGGCCAAGGCTGAAGAAAGCTCACATAAATACTATTGCTGGAGGTCTTACTTTAGTTTGGAACAAGTTTAATTTTTAGGAGGAGGAGTTACGACAGATGTCAAGTGTGCATGCCTGCCAGAAGTGCTCATTTCATTGCTCCAGTATTGTGCTATCATGCCGGTTTTGATTGAAGAGCGATTTTATTTGTGCCAGTTGTTATTATGATTTTAATATAATAGCAAATATTAATTTGAGGGCCAGCGGAAATAAGCATTATATTGTAATGTTCGCGTGTTAAATGTTCTGCTCTTAATAGTAAATTAAGTCACGATGATTTGCTACTTTACTTTCGTTTACGCATTGTAATTGTAAATTTGATATTGTACTTGTCCAGTACAGCGCATGCATAATAGATGTATACAATTTAATTTAAGGCTGATTTGATTGATATGCTCATTGATTGTTGACCATGACTATTATTGCTTCTTGGATTGATGGTGATTGATTATAGGCACGTGAGCAGACGCAGATTTGCTGTTTCATAGTGTCAGTCCAAACCAAGTAAATTAACCAGATTAATGTGCTTTTCAATTAAGCAGGAGGCATCCCTCCCCTCCGAAAACTTAATAATTATTTTTAATCATAATTAGTAATTATTTTAATTTTAAAAGTTTAACTACTGCATCTTCTCCCTCACTGCCAATTCTAGATTGAATTGACGATGCATACTATTATGGGTTGGCAGCTTGCGATGATGGGAACTTTTGGCAGAATCTTTTTCTATTGTTCATGCTGCTTATCTAATACAAGCATCAAAAGGAAGGGTCTTATAATAACCGTAATATGATATAATTTTTAAATAATGGTAACGTGTATAAAGCACATACGAACAATTAGGCCTTTTTCTTTTTGATGTGGGAATTCAAGAAAGTGAATGTCTAGTTCACAGCTTAAAATGTCATGCTTAATTTTCATTCAGGCACTGTCTCAGCCAACTAATATGTTCTTCGATAATGAATCTGAAGTAATTCACAAAAAACGCAAAGACATTTTTTTACTCAAGTTTGATTCATAATCACAAGTCTGTAGTACAGAAATGCTGTGAGCAGTAATCACATACCAGTACAAAGAATGAATGGTATACCTTTGATCAATTTACGACGTTTGGCTTCTTTGTCTGTACAAAATGCGTACATCGTACATCATCATAAATAATCATAATCATTTTACATGTTAACATGTTATATTGGAAGTTCGTGGGAACTTGTCACACTATTATGCTCATGCTTCATAATGGTCGGTTCTG
>JAQIXW010001157.1:0-21228 GCA_034700685.1 Willowsia buskii
TAAATTTTGTAGTATATTCGCATATATCGAAAATTGGCTTGCCCCCTCCTGGCCAAAGGTCTGCCTGCGCCTCTGATGCAGTCGGCATATAAATGAGATGCAGATGAAATTTTGGCACCAACAAAATATATACCAGGATGTGCATATACTTTGTGTCGAATGTGATACTGTCCTAACGCTAATTAAGAAGGTTATGGGATACTGAAAATGTTATAAGAATTGACGTCTAATTTTATTTGTAACAAGTGTAATTGCACTGCTTTTGACGTTCAAAGAAATACTAAGGACTATAATTTCATTTTTAGATGCCTTGAAATGTTGCCTCAAATGGTTGGAAGCAGACAACAGAAATTTATAAATATTAATACGAAATATTGATAATAATCAGGTATGCGTTTTCTGTGAAAGGAATAACTTTCTAACTTAACACTCCAAAATATACAATGAAAAGCACTATGTTATTTGGGAAAATCTGTCAGTTTAGTCAAAGAAAAGATCTTGTGCTAATTTTTAAAACGATGGAGAATAAGGAAGTATAAATAATTTGAATATTTTTTTTGTAAAATAGAATTTATTTTCAACAAAATTTTTAAATAGATATATAATAATGATAAAAAATTATTAAGCGCTTCAAATAATAATCTATATATGCTTTTCTGCTTGTTTTCTTTAAAGCCAATGACAATACAGCAACAAGTTGATCCTTTAAGTTGTTATGGCAATTCGTAGATGTAATTATCTGCCTTTAATTACTTATTGCCTCTTATACAAAAATGTCTTACATGTGGAATATCCCAATCTAAAGTGTTTTTGTTCAGCAGTTAACAGACTGGTGAGTACTCAACACAATAGTCCACATAGCTTTCAATTTTAAATAAGTGAACATTTATTGGTATAAGACAGCATATCTTACTATGTAGTTGTAGGCTTAATTTCTCTTGTTTGTTACCAGAAGTTGTTAAGATATCATGTTCACAAGTGAAAATTGTATTCTGTATATCTTGCCAAAATGGAATTGCGAGTATTGCGACCATTAGGCCAGATGAACAGTATTTGTTTGAGTTTGATCAATATTCAAATGATAGTATTTTAAATTAATATATTAAGCCCAAAGCCTATCATATATAAGAAATAATTGTTTCTGTAAGCTTTAATTAGTATTTTTACCAGACAGTAGCAAACATTTTTTTGACATTCTTTCGTAAACAATTTAATGAGTTTGTAATAATTAATATTCGACAGAAATAAACCAAGCCAAATATCAAAACATGAGAAATAAGCATCATTACAGTTCGTTTCCTTTGTAAGACGCTTCATAACATTTGCACTTTTGAAAGAAAATATCATTCCATTTATAAAAAACATATTTTTTGAACTATTGCCCAGTGTGTGCACAAAATACAAAGCATGGCAAAATTATTTATTTTTCCAGTGGTTGCTTTCATGGTTTTAGTAGAATGTTCAGTTTCCCGTAGTTTTCCCATTTGCTCACTATACGAATCAAATTATTACAACAAAAATAGAGTCCACGATTCAACGCCCACAAATCTACACCACCACCTGTCTCTCTTCTCTCAGTGCTTAGTTCACAAAGTCAACTATGACTTTCTCGACATTTCCCCAACGCCACCAAACTCTCAAAATATCATCCCACTAGTGTTGACGAGACTTGCTACGGTCAAAATATCCTACCCAACTGGTCCCGAGAAAAATATTATTGTACCGTTCGGACACCACTTTCTAAGTAATTGTCAGAAATATGACAAGAATATTAACTTCACCATTCAGGATTTGAATTCCGCAGAATTTGAACCTGGAAATAATGTAATGAAAGTGAAGCAGTGGCACTGCAAAGCTCATTTACACCTGCAACCTCAAAATCATACATATTTTGTTAAAAAATATTCCAACCGCATACGTCCTGCCATGGCTACTCTCCTATTCTGGAAGAAAATGCAATTTCCATGTGAAAATTGCTTAAATAGTTCAGGCGTTCACTGTTTTCATAGAAATGAAAATATGTCGCCATTAGGCAGGTATTATTACTGGTTAGTGTCAAAATTATTGGAAATGCTGATGATTACAAGTGGAAAGTGGGGAATGACATCTGATAAAATCGATGATAACGCGTGCGATCCAAATAAAAGATTTTTGTTTAGTAAGCGGGAAAAGTATTTGTTAAATCATAGCAATTTTATGCCACCTGGGAAATATACGAAAGACAAGTTTTCTCTTAGAAATTGCAAAAATCAGGGGAAGGTGGCCATAATAAATGATGCAAATGAAATGATTTTGGATAAAAGAGAGTACAATTTGTACAGAAAAGAAAAATTCAATGGGGCAGTATCGTTTTCAGAGGAAGTGCTCGCAACTCATTTCACCGAATTTCATTTTGAAGGCGTAGTTCCGAAACAGATTTTTCAAAGGACAAAAGCAATATTAATGTCCGGATTAGTTCAATGGCATAGCAACTTTGTAAAGGGTTATTTCCGAAGTAGAGGCATGTTGCAAGACTTTCCGGAAGTGCAAGAATTCCATGCATCGGATTTGGAAGGAAGTATTAAAGTTGTGTTTGTGGTTTTGCCGATAGGAATTCTCCCAGGATTTTTGTGCTTTGGGTTTGAGTCGAGAGAAACTTGGATGACGATAATATGTGTAAGTAATTAATTAGAGCGCTAAAGCGTATGATATTGTATTGTATAAAGTGTAAATATTCTTCGTAAAAATATAAACAGTGGTTATAATTAAATAGACGATCAAAATATAAAAGCTTATATTAGGCACCCTTAAGCTATTTCCTCAAAATTCTTGCATCTTAATAGAAAATCTAGATCAGCCTTTAAATTCCTTAAAAAAGTATATGAACAGTGTAAAAATGTTGATCTCTGAATAATAAAGCATTGTTTGTAAGATGAAACAAATATTTAAAAATATGGTTAACGTTGTGATTTTTGATTGGCTTCAGACCAAGGCATGGATAAGTTGTATAAGTTGTTCCTCTAATGTAACACAGATAAAAAATGAAGAAAAAACCAATAATAATAAATAATGAAGCAAAAATTCTTTCATTTTAATTGGAAACCATGGACATGGCTCGAACACGTTTAAATAAAAACCACATAACACATTTCACAGCTAGCTCACAGATAAAAAGTTCAATTTATTTTATGTTTATTGCTATCCTTATGTAACTTGAGTATAAGCAAATCCATATCTGCTTATGAAAACCAATCAAAAATTGTCATAATTTCCAGCTTTTTAGGTGTGTCATTCAATTACATATTAAAAATACTTAAAGGATTGATCGAACACTTTCAATCTGACTATTGCAAAAGTTGTAAAAAGAATTGTAATTTGTATTGAAGGCAGAGTAAGTTTTTGATGTGACGTGATGATTTGATGCCAAATTTATGGATCATAAGAATTTTTATAATAGATGTCGTTATTTTTACTTAATAAAATATTCACCTTTTCAAGTAACACTTCTTACTTGTATACTTGTTCCTTAATTGTGATCCTATTTATGCAACTCAGAAATATAAATACGGAGGAAATTGAGCATCTTTACTAGGTTGAAAGGAAATTAATGGATATGTACTAATTTAATAAAAAAAACCGGTTTCATAAAATTATTGTATTTCTAAAGTAATCTGCTGCATGTTTGATTATCATAAAAAGCACTTAAAAAAACAAGAGAAGGCTGTCTGAAAACATTTAAGATTGGACAGGCAAACAACTGATTAGCGACTTTGTTTTACTCGTAGTAATTGTAATATAAATACGGCTATCGCAAACAGCTCCAGTAACAGAAAAACAGACCACAAACTCACCAAATCCTTATTGTGCACTTTATCTTCAATGAATTCAATAGGATCGTCAACCAACTCCCTTAAAGAACACACTTGCTTGTAAAGTCGAAAACATCCCGAAGTGCTCCACTGGCTATATGACTTTTGCATCAGGCTTGCTTTCAGCTTGCTGGATTGATCCTTTACAGATTCCACAATAGCTTTTTTGATTCCTTGACTACTGATATGTGAAAATATTAATGTGAAAATGCCAGACTCGATGATGGAACTGAGATATTTCTGGAAATTGTTATGATCCGTTTTCTTCCCATAAATAACCCATCCAAATAGCTTAGGAGTAAATCCCATGTCCTGATTGTCTACAATGTGATATTCGTTCATCAAATTAATGTTGATTTTTGCAACGGATGCTAAAGCGCTTTCAGAATGTTGAGAACCGCCGGTTCTACTCATATACATGAGGGTAAATTTGTCAAAGTTTTGACACTGATAGGTGTCGTTGAAAGTTCGATATAAGCTCGGTCTAAAATATACTGACAAATTTTGTGGAAGCCTAAATCCACCCAAAATGCAACCGGTGTTTGCAAATTTTCGTCCCAGCATTTGTAATGATATATGCGGCCAATCCTGAAGCCTGGACATCACAAGTCGCTCAAATAGTTTAATAATAGTTTTACGAAATGTAGTTTCTCCAGAGTTATCCAACAAATATTTCTTTATGGATTCCAGATACTTACTTTCCCAAGTCGAAATATGTAGTTTTAAACTAGTGAAATCAAGCAGATCATTCAATGACTCAGGGACGTACCCAGGTCCTGGTTCTTTCGCCATGTAAGTGAACATTGTGGACGTGTACGCATTGCGAATGAGTATCACAGCTAGAAACCAAATAGCAACAAGATACCAGTTCTTCCAGTTTAAATGCTGCCTGTTATCGCTTTCTTGTTCCAAAAGTATTCCAAACATCCAAAAGTACGAGTTTACTGAATATTTCGTCAGCTTTAAAGTCAAGCCAAGATATAGAAGGCTGGTTGTAACAAATAACCAACCTTTCCAGTCAAATGGTGACAGTAGCGAGAAATAAGTTTGGAACGAGGTACTGCGATTTTGTCGTTTGAGAAAAATCGTGTAACGTAGCCCATTGTACTCAGCTCCAAATGAAAATATTTGTTCCCCTAATTTTGGACCAGTTATGAATTGGTACGTTACATATATACCTCCATAAAATGTCTTATTATATTTCGAAAGATAAATTTCCATAATACAATTTTTAATATCGTAAATATAATCGCCGCAAAAGGAATCCATATGATTACTATATGGAAATTTTTTAATGTGGTCGACCAACTCTAATAGGGCCACTCGTTGTAATAGCATTTGATGAGGTTTTATTTCTTTCCAGTGAAAATTTTCATTGTAATTTGGATTCGAGATGTAACACTTTAAGCACATGGCCTCAATCTGAAACACTTCACTATGCAACAAAAATATTCTAGAGATCCTGTTGTAAACGTAGTGTTTACGGTAGAGTTTAAAAAAGTTGTGTATTGCTACAGGGTCCATAAGGTGGAAGATTGGTATAAAAACAAAGTCGGGTACTTGAATCCAACGGCAATTCGAGCCAAAGTGTCCCCTACATTGATGTCTCTCAGCTTGGTAAAATTTCATGTGAGATTTATTTATTGAAGGAAGTTCTAAAATACAATAGCCACTATATTTAACAGGTGAGAACGTGAAGTTGTAGATTGGAGAAATATCTTTAAAATTGCTTGAATTCCAATTCTGTCTCTCATGTAATATTAATGTATTGTTAAAATCGGTATTATCGTTGTAAGAGGATAGAGTGTGAATGCTTACACATGGTGGATTTTGTCGGTTTTGTTGACATAATTGCAAAACACTGTGAAATAAATCTAGCCACGAAACTTGGCTTCTTGAAAAATGTATAGTGCAATCCAGAAATTGGTTTATAAACGGCCAATATCTGCGGAATTGCGAAATTTGATATGTTCTTAGACTATTTTCAATCATAAATGCACTCGCTGCATTAAACATTGGGGCCGCCGTAAGAAGAATAAGTAAGAGTTTTAAAAATATTTGGGACATTTTGGGAAAAAGGTTGGATTCAAATTAAGCAAAATTAGGATACTATTTACTTTTAGTTTCAATAGTTAAAACAATATAAGCTTAATGGCAACTTTTAGTTTATTCAAGCATATAAATATTACGTATGTGTGGGTTTCAATGTTTCGAGGAGGAAATTTAATTACCAGGTTTGCTATTATATCTTGAAAATCGCCTTTAATAGAATTAAAAAATTAAACTTATAGGTGAATGCCAATGCAAAATAACTATTTTTATTTTAACAGGAGCAGGTTTAGCTTGTTTCAGTTTTGCTAAATGAGTTTTGACCGTGAGCTAAAACCTACCTGACGTGGATTCTAGTCCACATTTGTACCAAAACGTCCACGTCACTACAATAACTACGTTGCTTAGGAAATAGACAGCGACATAATTATAAATTGAAAACCAAACTATTCAATCGCATCAAAAAATCTTTAAGTATGGTCTTGACGATGATTCAAAATGTGCGTCAAACCATACAGAAACTTTAAATGCTTAAATAAACTTGAAAACCCCCAAAGACAATTTATATAGACAATTTTATAAAAATTTGAACAAGCATTATGTTGAACAAGATGTTTTGTTTGGAATATAATTGACATATGTGCTAGAAGTTAGCTACGAAGTTGATCAAATTTATTATTTTTATGTGAATAAGTTAGGATATCAGATTTCCACAATATAGTACTACTTGAAGATATGATTATTTTTCTGTAAAACTTATGAAACCCTTGTTACTTAAGCATTTGAATAAATCTTGAGTTGAGTGTAGAGCACCGAGCTAAATTAAAAGGTTCTATGAAACGTGACTAAATTAAAACCACTTAATACTTCCTCTTCTAAACCATGATATGGCAAAGATGATTGTTTTCGGTATTCCTAATATTTTTGGGTAAAATAGGAATAATATAATGAATAGTACAGCACTACTAATAATATCTCAATACGTAAAGTGTTTTATTTCTTGTAACTTGGACGAGCTACTTGAAATGAGTTGATAATTATATTTTACAAACCTATTGTTAAAGCCAAGAGCATATAAAATAAAACTACTGTCCAACTTTTCTAGTCGTATTATATTGCTTTGCATTCTTATTTTATATTTAATCAACGGTTTTCTATAATTTGGTACATGATAATAAATCACAATTACTCAAGGCAATAGAGTGGGATTACTTTAAAACTTTAATCGCAACTATAGATATATCCTCTAGAGAGAAGGGACCACCTTGGTATTTTTAGGGTCATACATTACTAAATCAATAATTGAACAATCATTTCCTAATTATTGTTGGGCTCCCCAGGTACATTTTACTCTTTACTCAAAAACAAATTTCTGATGAAAACAGAAATGCTAAGCAGCAGCAGGACAGAATAGACCATCCACAAACTTAGCAGATCCTTACTTCGTAGACTGTTGTCAACAGATTCGGCAGGATTGTTAAGCTGTTGCGAAGAAGTGCACACTTTCTTGTGCAGTTGAAAACATCCCAGATTTTTCCATTGGTTATATAACTTTAGAATTTGGTTTGCTTCCATTTCGCTCGCACGGGGGACAAAACTCTTAAGAATGCGTTGCCTTATATTTTCATTTCTGAGATATGATAATTGTAATGCGTAGATACCAGACTCGACGATACTGCCCAGGGATTTCTGAAACTCGATGTGATACGTTGTTTTTCCTTCGGTAAACCATGCTTTTAGTTCAGGTGCAAAATTTTGGTCCTGGTTTTCGAAAATGTGGTATGAGTTCATTAAATTCAACTTTGTAACCGAGGCGGAGGAGTACTCGTACCTGTAATTATCATGATCATGACTATAATACAATAAAGAAAATTTTTTGAATTTAGGAGATGGAGATGTTCTCTCGTTAACACAGATATATGGAGCCTGCCATACTGTGGAGAAAATTACTGCCACTCTCAGCACAAAGCCCCAAATCGGAAAGAAATACTATACTGGTGATTCGATCCACTATTTTAACAAATGAATCCACAAATGTTGTTCGAAATGGTGATTTATAAAACATTTCTGTAACAGTTTGTTTTTTAAAGCCAGATATAATTTTGTAAGTGCCGAGGTATGAAAATCAATGTCAGTAAAGTGAACAAGGTCATACAATGATTCAGGAATGTTGCCAGGACCTGGTTCTTTTGTCATATAAGTGAACATTGTGGACGTGTAAGCCATACGAATAAGCAACGCCACTAGTAACCAAATTGCAACAAGATACCAGTTTTTCCAGTTCAGACGCTTTCTATTGTCGCTACATTGTTCCAGCAGAGTTCCCAATAACCAAAAATACGGGTTCACGGAATGTTGAGTCAGCTTTATTATAACGCTCAGGTAATGTAGGCTGACCGTTACAACCAGCCATCCTTTCCAGTCAAAAGGAGAGAAAAGCGAAAAATAAGTTTGAAGAAAGGTGCTACGATTCGACCGCGTCAGAAATATTGTGTAGCGATACCCAACGTATTCAGCCCCAAATGGAAATATATATTTACCAGGGAAACCTTGGACAAAAAATGCTATGGATGGTTCAACATTGACAGGCAATGTGAGATTATGTTGCCAAAAGAACATTTCCAGGATACATAATTTTATGGTATTATGATCTACAATAGTAGTTGGATTGCTATACGGGCATTTAGTATCCACATGGGCATTATCTTGAGAACTCTTTTTGTAGTCAAGCAGACGTAAAAGGACCACAAGAGGTAATGTCATTTGATGAGCTTCCACTTCTTTCCAGTGACTTTGTTCGTTGTAGTTTGGTTCCGAGATAAAACATTTTAGACACATGCCTGCAATTAGGAATTCTTCAGTATACAACAAAAATATTCTTGAAATTCTGTAATACGCCGACCAATCACGGTAATAATTCCCAAAAAAGTTGTTAATTTGCGTTTGGGTCATACGATTTGAAACCGGTATGAGGACAAAGTTTGGTGCGCAAATCCAACGGCAACTAAAATAACTATATACCAAATTGCATTGATGTCTCTCTGCTTGATAAAATTCCATGTGATTCTGACTTATTTCCGGTAGCTCCAGAATACAATGATGACCATGCTTGACATTGGAGAATGCGAAGTCATAAATCGGCAAAATATCCTTGTAATTGGAAACATTCCAGTATTTTCTCGCACGTGGCAGATAGCGAGTGTTTGTAGTAACGTTAGCAGGAGAGACTGCGTGAATACTTACGCAAAGGTTATGCCGATTTTGCTGATGACAGAGATGCAAAACACTGTGGAATAAATCCAGCCACGAGTCTTGGCTCCTTGCGAAATGAACAGTACAATCCAGTAATTGATTTATAAGTGGCCAGTATCTGTTGAATTGTGAATTCTTATCTTGAATGTGACTGCTTTCAGCAAATACAGTAAGGCACTGGCTAGCTAACGTTGTGCTAAGGAGAATGCTCAGCAAATTCTTCATAGTTGCAAAGTATTTCCTAAATAATAAGTTATGAATTTCCTTGATTTTAAATTTTTTAAACAATTTTCGTGCAATGTATCAGTTCACTATAAACTATGCACTTAATATGTTTTCTTACGTGAGGAGTTTGCAATGTAGAATGTAAGAAATTTTAATGTAGAAATCCCTTTGTACTAGTTTATTAAAAAAAGTCTGAATAATTCAAGTAATACTACAAGGCTAATAGTGATTAAAGCATTTAAATAAACAAAACTTAAGACGTAACACTTGCGCAACATAATTTTTTAAAATCTATCTTCAAACACACTTATACTCTATTATGTTATTTAAAATTTAAATAAACTTGAAGTAAACAAAGCTTAAATATCTCTTTAAAGTGTGAATCACCAAACCAAGCAATATGTTCGATATTTTCAAGGAATGGGCCTATAAGAATTTAAGAGGTTATTCATAAGAACTATTGTTTGTTATTCTTTTCCCCATAAGCAAGCAAGTGTTAAGTATTTAAAAACCATTTAGATCCCATAAAAACACCACTTATGTACGTTTTAAGTTTATTTGGCGAAAAGTAATTCATGATCACGACAAAAAAAGGAAAGAACATAATTCAAAATATGTTTAAGGAATATAAAGTAAGTACTTGAATTGTTTAATTATCTTTAAACATTGATGTTTCGTGATATAGTATTGCTGCATAAAGACAATTATGACAATGAATATTTATATAATATCTTCATAATGTGAAAAGAAAATTTATAGTATTTTTGAAATGGTTGTTGCCACAATAACGGAAAGGAATTGAGAGTTTCAAATTCTGAAAATAAACTTGTCTGTGAGTAACTTTTCCTTTGTTCATAGCCCATTCTTGATGTCATGTGTCGTGACACATTGTACATGACTCGTGACCAATTCCGAAAAAAACATGGCAGAAATTTCTTTATTTCCCTGTGTTGCAAATCAGAGCAGATCAAGCATCAGATTTAAAATATATTGTGAAGATCAAAATTTTCATTTATAGATGGGGTAATTCGCTAGTGTTGCTGTTACTTGCAGAGTGGAATTTGTTATTGAACCTATTCATTTAAAATGCCAAAATTTATGTGACTTTTCAGAATCCAAGGATTACAGACTCAAATAGTCCTACATATTACTGGTCCAGATGTATTTTGATGAAGTTGACTTACATTACTGACATCATCTTTTGCATGCACACTCCTTTACTTTTTTCATGTACACTACTTTAATTAGTTGATGATTAATTTTCAGCAAGGTAGTTCATAATGCCTGCAGCCCAAACGTAGAAAAATACAATAAAAATCCCCACGATACACTTTCACGATCCTATTATGCGCACTTAAAGGGTAGTCACAAAATAAAGAAACACATTTTAAAACGTCAATAATTTTACTAAATTACAATTAGTTTACGTGACCAACATATCAGTAGAACGAGGAAACATTACTCTTCAACACTTCATGTAGAAATTTTCAACTAATTTGAAAAAGTATCATGAAAACCAGAAATGTTATGTGAGAAGCTTTAAATATTAGGAGTTCCAAATAAAAGTAAGAAATACAAGGAATTTTGAGATCATTTTAGAAAATATGTTACTGTGAATAAAGCAACAAAAAATGTATTTCATGTTCAATTTGTTGCCATTTTTTGAGTTTATCTTTCACATGTTCTGCAAAACATTTATTGCGAAATGATTCAATAAAGCGCACCAATTTTTAGAACGAAGGCGAAAACCCAAATATCAGAATAGCAGAAGAGAGTCAGAAACCTGACGTAAATATAGAAGCCCAAGTTTCTATGAAAATATCATGATGATATGCATGAAGTATCTAAAAAAATCTTAATGAAATTCAAACCAGTTTTATAAATTATTAAAATATTTTACGATTTGAAAGTTCTCAATATAATTTTTGCAACAATTTATTTACAGTATGCTTATAATTTAATAACGTTATATTTCTAAATCCTCAGCATGTCTACTATGTGAATTCCATTTAGTTGGGCTATATATTTTAAATGCTTTTGCATCTAAAGCTATCTTTAAAAAGATTTTAAGAAAATTACATTTCCTCGTGCAAAAAAAATCCTGTTGAGTTGTCCAGATGTAGAAGTGCCAACACATTGCTTCTTAAATAATTAAATATTCTTAACTTTCTAATAACCTCATCTTTTGCATGATCAATAAGAAAGCAGTTATTTCTTATAATACTCCATTAAATTAGTTGTCATCGCCAGAGCCAAAGATTTTATTCCAGGCACGTTTAAATATCTTCAGAACCTAAAATGTATAAATAATATTTTTTTCAATTTTAAACAAAAATTACTACGAATTCAATCAAAATTTGAATAACAGTTTTCCAGTAAAAATGATATGAAATATGTCTCCACAAAAATCTTACATGGTAGTGGAAGGTATACCGAATTGCCAGTTTTCCTATCCCAAATCCAATCGGCTTCCTTTCCATCTCCTCCAGAACCTCCCGAGGATGCACGACAAACCCATCAACATTCACTGTCCCAATGGGAATGGCACAAGTGCGAATCCATTCAGTTATTTCATCATTCTATGGAAAATTATCATATCAAAATTATTGAAAAAAATGTGTGAAACGAATATCAATATATTTCCCCATCGACCCAAATCATTTAAATATTGAATCTAATTTACTCACCTGCTCAGATATTTTCCCCAAATAGAAAAACCACCCCTCAAGAAAGCACAGGTGGACAAAGAAGATGCCATAGTAGGTTAATGGAGTGTCCCAGAAAGAAAGTGAGAGAAAAAGCCAGACAGCGAGCAATCCTGCCAGAAAGAGTAGCTTGAAGAGAGTACCCAGCAGAGCGTTCACTGTTTGAAACACCTCCTGTAGAATCCTAAACTTTCTCCAGAATGCGACATTTTTCCACGGAGATCTTCTCCATTCCTCAATTTTCTCGATTCTCCTGCCCCCACCGAATACCCTGATGTCCTTCATCAACTCGTCAACATGGGCGTGTAAAGTGACAGCAAAAAAGAGCATCAATCCGAGCACAAATCCTGTCTGCAGAATTGAAGCAATTTCACTCCCAATTATGATCCAACCAATCACAGCCGTTTTGGGAGTAAGCTCGGTTCCATCCTTGACCTCAGATTGGCCAGTTTTTTCATTCATTTTTTCATCCCCCCAAATGTACAAACACTTTGTCAACATGTGGGACGCCACCAATAAAGCTTTCTTTTTGCCGAGTTTACGCATCTCCAAAATTATCTGGACTCCTGTTGCCGCTATTGCAGCCATAATGAAGCAACTCAGATTTTCCAACTTATCAAATCTTCCCACGTTTGGATACGCGTTCTCATACTTTTCCAAAGCTCTCAGCATTCGAGCAATCTTCTCATGTTGCCAGCCAAGAATCCTGATTGCAGTTAGTTTTCCCAGAAGCCAGATCACGTTCAATGTAAATCCCCAAAAGTTACCGCCTTCCGAAATGAACGAGAGATTGGTCGTCTTGGTGATCAACATGGTGTGAAGCACGGATAAACCGCTGATGATACAAAACGTCAGCTTGAAAAAAATATATACTTATTAATATGTCACCAAAAACAATTATAAGAATGAAGTGCTTTATGGAATTTTTTAATCGAATTTTAAAATAATTTCTTTATCCAAATGTGCAACTTACCATGCAAAGATTCATATTGACACAAACACAAATTTATCAGCACTCAGCACTTTAAATATTTAAAAAAATTAAACTCAGATTCTCTCCACGATTTCATGAAAATATATCTACTGCAAGAAAGAATATAAATTTGTCACAGCACTTTAGAATGCCCGATAGTTTCTACTTGTGTAACAGAGAAATGGCTAATGACAAATGACAACCGAAAAAGTAAAATAGTGTGTCTTGTCATGTGAGAGAAAGCAGAATACTACGTGTCCACATTACCCGGTAAAAAACGTACATTTTTTTGCACTATAAAATGACAGCATGTAACGAGCAATATATGTAATGTACATTTGAAATAAAACAGTCGATTTCTTTGGGAACGAGTTCTATTGATTGTTATGATATAGCTGGGGAGATATTTGTTTTTTTTTTCTAAAAAACGTCCCGACTACTGCTTCGTGTGATGTTATGATCATGACTCACTTGTTGTGCGTAAATAGAAACAAGTGTTCTGCCACCTCTTTGTTCACTTGTTTCTTTCTCTTCCCCTTCACTCCAGCGAGCTTCCGTGATGCTGGAGCGTCACAGGGAGCCTTCCAGCTATGAATATTTTAAAGATAAAGTTGAGACCAAGGACTGGAATAATGTAAAAATGAACTACAATATTTTTACTGTATTATTCCTTTGTTAGTTTACAAAATATTATTCTCTGATATGCAAGCTACCTATTGTTGTGTGATAGAGAACAAAGTAAATTGTAAAGTGAAATGTCTGAGCAACGTAGAAAGTAAAAAAATGCTTATCAGCGTATACGCAGAAGAAAGTCACAGATAATAAGTGACGAACCCTACATATCATTTAAGGAAAATCTAGCCGGTGTCGAAGAATTACAAATAATCATTTTCATGAAAACGAACACTGACTCCTGATTAACTTTAGTATCAAATGTTCATGGAAGATGGGCGCAGTGAATACTCAATATCTGAGATCATTACGCAAGGCAAGGTATTGTATAAAATATAAAAATACTGTTACTCCAGATTCGAACGGAAATGTCTGGTCGATCACAAAAGGCGATAACAAATTATTATTATCTTCAATACACAATTACATTACATTAAAAATATCATTTTAAAATATTTTCAGAGAACAGGTTGAGAGAACTACTGTAGCGCTGGTTTGAAGGACATTTTCTGTTTGCCATTAAATTACAAGAAAAACGTAACTCACAACCGATCTAAAAATCATAACACAAGAATTAAAACCAGCATTTATTACAGTCATTACAAATTATTCAAAATATATTTTAGCTTACAGGAAAGCATGTTTTTGTTTCCTTGTCATATCTTTGAACGCATCCCCCACTACTCCAAGATACATTAGGACCTGGCTGTTGTAGCAATGCTTGGAATGAATTTTCACCTTCATCCATACACTGACATATGCAAATTCCTGTTAAGGAACCAGGTTCTTCTGGCATCAAAACCTCCATGCTATCACATGGACCTCGCTGTCCCACAGTGAATAATTACGGAGGATTTCCATACCACCTTTCGGGAACTCCAAAGTATTGTAAAACATACGCTGCTCCAGATTGTACTTCGGCACTGCCAATTTCTAGATATCCATTAAGCAAGTTAAAATATAAAGATAATTCTTTATCAGTGTATGAGACAATGAAACGAAGACAAAAATTAAGGACAAGTAATGTACCGAGATGAAATGATGTAAATTTTATATTAGGGACCATGTTGAAAACAAAATGTCTCCAAATTTGATGACAAACTCTGATTACAAATAAGTAACAAGTTACAACGAGTGCATGAAAATCGACTACAAGGTAATTAAAAAAAGGCAGACACCAAGTCTCATGAAAAACCAAAATGATATGGGAGAAAGCTACAAGTTTCCTCAAAGAAGAAACAGTCAATGAGTAATGTCAGATCATTTAGTAAGCTTTAAATATTATGACTTACAAATAAAATAGCAATTCTTCCCCGATTTGGATATGAGTTGTTACATTTCAACAAAAGAGGAAATGAGGATAGCAAAGCGAGATTACCCCTTGGAGCACAAATTTAAAATTTTAACCATTTTATAATTTTTTAGGATTTACTCGGATGCGGATCTAACGCTGATTTTTAAAGCGAAGGCGAAAAAGCAAACATCAGAATAGCAGGAGAGAGTCAGAAACTTGACCTAAATATAGCAGCCCGAGTTTCCATGAAAATATGATGGTGGCGGATATGCATGAAGTATCTGATAAATTTGAATGAAATTGAAATAAGTTTTATAAATTATTAAAATACTTTACGATTTAAAAGTGCTTTCAATACAATTTTTGCAACAGTTTATTTACAGTATGCGTATACATTTAATAACGATATATTTCTAAATCCTAAGCATGTCCACTATTTGAATCCATTTAGTTGTGCTAAAATTTTAAGTGTTTGTGCATCTAAGGCTGTTCAGTGAAAAGCCCTGACTATTTGTCTTATCTACTTGCGATCCCAAATGACCCCAAATCAGTGCAAAACTAGAAGGGTTACTTTTCCACATGAACTTTATTGAAACAAATACTAAAACTTATACAATTTGGACTGTACTTTTATAACTAAATTTGACACTGATTAGCTCCGCTAAATTCATTTGTCTTGACTTGTGACCAACTAACTTGCTTCCGCTTCCACGCTCCGCTCGAAAGCACCCCAAAATACTCGGCTAAAAATAATGCACTCAGATTTACTGATAACTAAACAACAATGTATCATAGCAATTTTGTAGTTGACAGCAACAAAGGCTGTCTCTAAAAAGATTTTAAGAAAATTACACTTGCTCGTGCAAAAATATCTGTTGAGTTGTCTAGATGTAGAAGTGCCAACACATGTGCTTCTTAAATAATTAAATATTCTTAACTTTCTAATAACCTCATTTATTGCATGATCAAGAAGAAAGCAGTTATTTCTTATAAAACTCCATTATGCCTAGTTATCTTTGCAAAAGCCACAGAGTTTATTTCAGCCACGTTTAAATATCTTCAGGATCTAAAATGTACATAAACATTTTTATAGACTAAAATTAGTACAAATCCAATCACAAACGTAATGATAAATTTGCTCTACATATGATATGAACATAGTCAACACAAAAATCTTACATGGTAATGGAACGTATACCGAATTGCAAGTTTTCCTATGCCCCATCCAATCGGTCTCGTTTGAAGCTCCTTCAGAACCTCACGAGGATGCACCACAAACCCATCAACACTAACAGTCCCAATAGGAATGGCACAAGTGCGAATCCATTCGGTTATTTCATCATTCTATGGAAAATTTTCACATCAAAATTATTACAAAAAATGAGTAAAGCCAAATTATCAATATATTTTCCCATCTAAAAAACTTCTTAATTATTACAAATTAACTCACCTGCTCACAAATTTTCCCCAAATAGGAAAACCAACCCTCAAGAAAGCACAGGTGGAGAAAGAAGATGCCATAGTAGGTTATTGGAGTGTCCCAGAAAGAAAGTGAGAGAAGTCGTAGAGTGTATTAGATGAAAATGTCTCATGTTTGGAAAATATTAAAACTTAATTGTACTTGATGATAAAAAAATGGCGAGCTAAATAAATGAACAGATTGAAATCATTTCCATGGTTATGTCATAATCTTTATTTAATTTGAATTCCTTCAATACATAATCACAAGTTTTAAATAGACAGGTCATATATTAGTAAATAAAATGGATGAATTGCTATCTAAAACACACCAATATTGTTATGTTTATTTAATTAAATCAGAAAAACTGCATACTACCTGGAAACCAACGTTAACTTCAGATAAGGCTAGTCAACCAAACTTTGTGGAAAAAAATCTAATAGAAATATAAAGATTTATTTTATAATTTTACAAACGTTTTTACTATGCATTAAACATCTCAAGTATATTTATCATTACAATTTTATCTACATGCGCATATGAAAAAACACTATAGTTATACATTTATTTTGCTAAAAAATGACAGACAAAACAGCAATTATAACTGCGTTCAGCGCTCTAAAATGAAACCAAGTTTTATAAATTAATAGAATATCTTATGTTTTCAAAGTGTTCTCAATGTTTTCGTCAGAATTTATTTACACAGTGCCTCTACACCAAATTAATTATATATTTTTAAATCCCAAGCAATTCTACTATGTCAATTCATTTTTTATTGTTAATATTTTTAATGGTTGCGCATCTTAATCTACATTTAAAAAGTTTTTAAATAAAATTCCATTTGCTCGTGCAAAACACTCCTATTGAGTTGTCCTGAAACAGAAGTGCGAGCAAATGAGATATGTTCAAGTGCGCTTCTTAAATATTTAAATATTCTTAACTTTCTAATAAGTTCATCCAGTTCATGATCAAGGTGAAAGCAGTTGTTTTTTGTAGTTTAACAATATACTAGTTGTCATTGCCAGAGCCACAGATTTTATTCCAACCACGTTTAAACATCTTTAGAGCCTAAAATATTCAAATTTCACACAGAAATTAGTACAAAATCAATCACAAATGCAATGACACTTTTTCCTTACACATGATATAAAAATAGTCTCCGCAAAAATCTTACATGATAGTGGAGGGTACACCGAATTGCCATTTTCCGATGCCCAATCCAATCGGCTTCCTTTCCATCTCCTCCAGAACCTCCCGAGGATGCACTACCAACCCATCAACATCAACGGTCCCGATGGGAATCGCACAAGTGCGAATCCATTCGTATAGTTCATCATTCTGTGAATTTTTTCATAACAAAATTATTTCAAAACTGAGTAAAATTAAAATACAAACATATTATCCCATTTTCCCTAAAACTATCGAAATATCTAATCTTATCGACTCACCAGTTCAGAAATTTTCCCCAAATAGAAAAACCAACCCTCAAGAAAGCACAAGTTGATAAAGAAGATAGCATAGTAGGTTGTTGGAGTGTCCCAGAAAGAAAGTGAGAGAAAAAGCCAAACAGCGAGCAATCCTGCCAGAAACAGTAGCTTGAAAAGAGTACCCAACAGATCGTTCACTGCTTGAAACTCTTCCTGTAGCACCCTAAACTTTCTCCAGAATTGGACACTTTTCCACGGAGATCTTCTCCATTCCTCTATTTTCTCCAGTCTCCTTCCCCCACCGAATTCACTGATGTCCTTCATCAACTCGTCAACATGGGCGTGTAAAGTGACAGCAAGAAACAGCATCAATCCGAGCACAAATCCTGTCTGTAGAATAGAAGCGATTTCACTTCCAATTAAGATCCAACCCACAACAGCCGTCTTGGGGGTGAGCTCAGTTCCATCTTTGACCTCAGATTGGCCAGTTTTCTCATTCATTCTTTCATCCCCCCAGATATACAAAGACTTTGTAAACATGTGGGACGCCACCAATAAAGCTTTCTTTTTCCCGAGTTTTCGCATCTCCAAAATTATCTGAAGCCCTGTTGCCCCAGTAGCGGCAATGACAACGACAATGAGATTTTCCAACTTGTCAAATCTCCCCACGTTTGGATACGCATTCTCATACTTTTCCAAAGATCTCAGCATTCGACCAATCTTCTCATGTTGCCAGCCCAGAATCCTGATTGCAGTTAGTTTTCCCAGGAGCCAGATCACGTTCAGGGCAAATCCCCAGATGCTTCCTTCTTCCGAAATGAGCGAGGGACGTAAAGCTCTGACGACGAAAATCGTGTGAATCACGGATAAACCGCTGATGACATAAAATACCAACTGGAAAGTAGACAATAATAGGTAATTTTAAAGCAAAATTGGTGTAAACTTGGCACAAATACTATTTCCAGACTGGTATTAGCTGTTTTAAAATTTTCCTAACAAATTTATGGAATGTTTTAGAATTATTGCCTTCAAAATTCTGCAACTTACCATACAAATACTCATGTTGACACAAGCACACTTTTTATCACGACTTGTAAAATTTAAAAATATATATTTTGTCAATCTTTTCACTTTTTTATGAAGGTATATTTATTTCAAGAAAAAATATAAAATTGTCACAGTGTTTTTGCAAAAGACCGAGAGTTCCTACCTGTGCAACAGAGAAATGACTAATGAGAAGTGAGACGAAAGCAGAAAAAATGTAAAATAGTGTGTCTGTCTTGTCATGTGAGAGAAAGCAGAATGTAGTACGTGTGCATAACACCGGGTACAAAAAGTACATTATTTTTTGCACTATAAAAAACACAAGTAACGGGCAATATACGACAATGTAAATTTGGAATAAAAAAGTGAATTTCTTTTTGGGTGCGAGTGAACCTCCTATTGATTGTTATGATATAGGTGGGGAGATATTCGCTATTTTTAGAGAATGTCCAGACTACTGCTACGTGTGATGTTATGATCATGACTCACTTATTATATTATTATGTTATTGATGTGCGTAAATAGGAGACAAGTGTTCTGCCACCTCTTTGTTCACTCGGTTCATTCCCTTCCCCTCCAGTCTAGTGAGCTTCCGTGATGCTGGAGCGTCACAGGGAGTCTTCCAGCTATGAATATTTTAAAGGAGATATTAAGACCAACAACAGAAAAATGAAATGCAATGTACTACCAGATTATTTTATTATACTTTGTTAGTTCACAAAATATTATCATGTGATAGAGAAAAATACGACCTTAAATTTTATAGTGAAATGACTGAGCAACGTAGAAAGTTTAAAAATGCTCTTCAGTCTGTACGCAAAAGAAAGTCACGAATAATTAGTGACGACATTGGACAAATCATTTAAAGAAAATTTTTATTTTTGAACTAATCGGAAGTTAAAATGCCCGTTTTTTAAATGCTAATTTCAGCTCTCTTACAAATATAACAATACAAATATCACAACACTGAGGATATTACATCAAATTTTTGTCTGTACTACTTTATGCAAAGACTGATCTGGAGGGACTAAAATATTTCTTAGCAACTGTTTTGGAAGAACGAATGAATATACATTTCTTGAGAGAATTACTGAAGCGTTGGTTTGAAGGACATTTCCTATTTGCCAAAATATTCGAAGCAAGGTTCACCCAACAATTGTTGCTCTAAAATTTAAAAATGATGAATAAATACCTACATTCATTACATTCATAACAAATTATTTAATTTTAGAATTATTCTTACAGTGTGACATATTTGTGTTTTCTTGTCATATTTTTGTAAGCATCCTTCACTTATGCATTCTGCGTAACGGCCAGGCTGTCGAAGCATCGCTTGCAATGTATTTTTACCTTCATCCATACACTGACATATGCAAATTCCTCTTGTGGAGCCAAAATACTCTGGCATCAAAAGCTCCCCGGTATCACATGGACCTTGCTGTCCTGCGGTAAATAATTTCGGAGGATGTCTATATCATACCAAGGGAACATCATAAAGTGGCAAAATATATGCTGCCACTCCTTGTTGTTCAGCAGTACCCGTCTCTAACCACAAATTAAGAGTTTCAAAATGTGTAGAGTTAAAATTTTCATGAGTCATAGATGCAACTTTGAAACAAGTGCAAAAAACAATGAGAAAAAATATACGCAAACAAAATGATGGAAATTTAATGTCAAACGACATGTCGAAACACAAATTAATTCCAAAATTTATTAAAAATTTTGTTCTTGTGTAACTTGTAAACGGGTCCATAAAACTCTATTAGTTGTCGAAGAATTAAAAGCCTTCAGTTTCATGGAAACGAATACTGATTCATGAAGAATTTTAATATCTTATGTTCTTGGCAATGGGGCACAGGAAATCCTGGATATCTCAGATCATTACATAAGCTTTAGGTTAACATGAAGATAAAAATAATGAAAGTATTGGTTCTCTATATTCGAACGTGGTTTTCTGAGCGACCGCAAAAGGCGATAAGAATTTAATATTATTCTGTCCACCCAATTACTTACAGCAAAACAAATTTTTTGATATTCCTTTAGGGTTTACTCCGGAATATGAGGTTTGATTACAGCGAATGATGCTATATTACTATACTATATCTATATGGTATGGTGGGTCTTGGGCCTATGCCTGCATGGCCACTTGCCTGTAGAGGTCCTTTTGCCTGTATGGTCATTTGCCTGTGCGGCCTTTCGCCTACATAACCATTTGCCTGTATGCACTTTAGCATGTGTGGCGTTTTGCCTGCGCGACCCTTTGCATGTATGACTTTTTGC
>JAQIXW010001158.1:0-21227 GCA_034700685.1 Willowsia buskii
GACATTGGTCGCTCTGTATCTCTCCACTGCTATTTATCTCGTTCTTTTGACTTTGCAATTTCCAGTCAGACATCATATCCCAAACATCACAGCTCTGTTCATGTATGTTGTCTTTTAATTTGATCCGATTCTTTACATTTTGACATAGATTTTCTGATATCTTCATTATGTACTTTAGTATTTGCTCTTCTAATAAAAGATGCTATACATTATTACATAAATTACATGATAAACCAGAGCAAATGGTGAGTCAAAACGGACACTCACTTTGTTTCATACTATTATCGTGTCTAGGACACAATATACAACTGAGCAAAAATCCTTCTTGTTGGTAGTAGTACTCATTTAATATGATACAAAGTTACTAGTAGTAAATCGCTGGTAGTTTTCATATTACCCGAACTACTGCATTATGATATAATCATTATCATCATCCTCATCATCATAATATATTTCTTGTTCTATTTGCTTTACTACTTTTTCAGACGTGTGAATTTGTTGGGTTCTTTTTTGTGCAGAGTCAGTGAAGCCCAAAAATGAGTCACAAAGAAGGAAGCGCACACTCTACCAGTCAGTTACATTTTGCAGCATTGTTTTATGCATTCCCCTTGCTTTAGTAAACTTGTACCTTGTACCATATATATTATTCATTTCATGCGTTTCAGAATAAACTCTGCATGATTATCGTTCTATTTTATTCCATCTATTTTACCTTTACCTTCTGCTGCTTACTTCCATCATTATTCTCAACAACCACCGTTCTGTGTACGTCTTGTCTACTTTATTCACGTTGCTGTTTTTTGCTGGGTTTCGTGCATTTGGCAATGGTACTTACGTACGACCAAATTATTACAAGAATGATACATCCATGCATTGGCATAATTTCTTGCGTTGTGATCATATATGCCGATCATGAATCATGATGACGATGGCTGATACAAAGGTTGGCAATGTACTAATGCATGTCATGCACCTGTACAATATTCTCCTCAGAAGGTATAGACACAGACAACAATGTGCTTGCTCAAATTTTGAGATGTGATATGATGATGATCTGTATATATAGCTAGTTCTGCTGCTACATATTATGCCGTGCTAAAACTGTCTGCAAGTAAATAAACAGACTAGAGGAGAAGAAGACTTATGAACAAATAATATTAAAACGAATGCATAAAACTAAAAGCGTTTTCTGTTCTATTTTTTCTTCTTATTCTTTCTCTCAAACTCCTTTATATTATTTTTTAACGAATCATCTGATCTTTCCAAGCATTCATTTTACCACGCGGCTATACACTACACACATTGTTACATGAAAATTGGAGGAGAGAAGTGTGGGTTCAATAGTTCAATCATTCATACCACCTTTACATCAATATACAGTTCCACTTTATGTATTTCATAACCCCACATTGTAGACACACTTGGTTTGCTGATAGAGGTTGCTTTTAGCAAAAAAATGAACAATATAATCTCAATAAAACTCGACTGCTTCTGACATAAATACTTGGGGAGGAAAGTTTCTTTCTAAAGTATCAACATCATCATCATCATAATCGCAATCAAATCTTCTTACGAGCAAGTTTGCAGTAATCATGGTCATTTAATCAGCCAAAATTGCAATAACTCATTGCAATTTGTTTTGCTTACAGAGATAAAGTCGTAGCAGATGGAATAATAATATATAATCAAAGTTTAAATAAGGAATATTTGTCATAAATATGGAGATCTTTAAAAGGCAGTAAGTACAAATAGCTCTTTATATAGACGCAATATGTGCCTAATAATAAGACAATTTAATACTTTATTGTGCTGTTATTACATGTACATAAAGCGAACTTTGTCCGATATTTTTTGTATGAATCAAAAATGAAATAAAAGTGCATTTTCAAAAGCAATATAAGTACAAGTGCAGTGTAAAAACAGTGGGCAGGAGCGTGTATAGATATTTTTACTACATTGTGTTGGTGTTGTTTTCTGTTATTCTCTGACTTTGATGCTTTCAAGTCAAACGGAATGGATTGGGCTATTTGGTTCTGATGCTGGCAAGTAATATTTTTGCCAATTGAGCTCCTAAATTGGCTCTTCGCTCTCAATTCATTAGCAATCCAATTCACATTTCACATTACTACATTTTTTTTCATTCGCACACATTCTACTTATATATATTTTGATAAATGTAGTAGTATAGTATACTTTTATTATGATTATTTTATTTTAAAGCCTTCTTAATGAAAAAAGTGAAGAGAGCATTTTTACATATCACTTGTAATATCATATCGTACGAAAATAATCATTCATTCATATATGCACGACGACGGTGATAACACCAAGGAACACGAGCAAGTGGCAGAACTACTAGTTCCTTTTTAGCATTGTTACTGTTGTTGGGTTGCATTGCATTTGAAACAGACTGTCAGTCTAATGTGATGTGGATATGTGATATTATAAATACCATGTTGCTGTTCAATGTTTTACAAAATGAAAAAAGGAAGGAACGAAATCGAGTGCGAATTTAACTCTCATTTTCTTCTAAAAAGCTGAACCGAGCTTGGTTGTGTTGTTCATGCTTGGTTAATTCTCATCATTTTGATATATATCGTAACTGTAAGCATTATTATTATAATATAAAAATGTATCAGTAAAAAATAAAGCTTAAGAACAAATGAAGTTTAAAAAATGAAGTAAAGTCTGCATTGTTGGTGCTGCCTGTGAGCTATGTATATGCCATTTCTGTTGTGGAGTTGTTGAATGAAGGAAAACAACAGAAAATATAGTAGGAGAGAAGGAGTATAATCACAGTACCTGCATAATCATGTATAATATTATATTGTTGTATTATTATTATGTTACGTATGTAGTACGATAATAGCGATAATCTAAATCTAGTCACTTTCTTTCAAAAAAATCTCTCTTTTGTTTTGTTCTTCACGTATTAAATGTTTTCACCTTTTAGAACTGTATTTCCAACAACTCTAATTATTTCAGTTGTGTGGGTGCAAGCATTGCATTTGTATGCAATTTCGACTGGGGTGTGAGCTCGTGCTATTGTTATGTGATTTCAATTTTATAGTGGAGGATTTTAAGGTAAAACATACAACATAAGCATATTATATTGTAATGTTTTGATTTGCGGTGGTGGTGGGTGCGTATCAAGTGAAGCACTGTCGCTGCAAAACTGTTACTAGCTTTACGCTTAAGTTCAAAATTGTTTAGGTATGCGTGGGTGGATGTGGATACACGCACCAAAAGGCATGTAGAAAAGGTGCACATGAGCGACTCGATAGTGTTTCATGCAACACGTGCGTGAGTGTGCGTAAACTATAGTCAAATTTGCAAATTATTTAATTGTGGCAGCAATTTGTCTTCAGTGCAGTGTTTCGTATCTAATGGAAAATCGGAAAGTAACGATATTAAACTCATCCTCTGATACTACTGTTGTGTCATTCATGTAATTGTTTTAGTGAGTAGTAGTGATTCCTGCATTTTCATGTGAGAAGGGAGAAAATATGCGAAATAAGTGCTCATGTGCGTAACAAAGTGAATAGTTACAGTTGATAATTTCTGATGCAGCAGAGCAAATAATTAATTACTATAGTTGAAGTTTGAGGCATAACAAAGGGAGCCTGAGTAAGGCGAGGCTTTTAAAATACTATGTACTCTTCTGTAAGAACTCCTGACTTTTCGTTTAACAACAACAACAACGGTCCGCTGAGCAAGATGAGGACAGGAGTGGGCAAAAAGAACGAGCCCGTGGCTCCACCAGTAGTAAATGCCGTTCCACCCGAAGTGAAGCAAGAGAAGGCACAAAGTGCTATCAGAGGTGAGTTGCTTTGCGTATATTTAGGTATTTAAGTCCTAAACAAAGAAAATTAATCTGATCTGAATCAACGATTAGGAAATTATTGATTGTGGAAATATGATGCAAAACAAAAAAAAAAAGATTGACAAGTGTCACCAAAATATCCGGCACTTTTAATTTTGTCACATGTGTTGACTAATGGTTAATCCTATCTAGATACACTTTTCATGTCATTTGCGCAAGATTTGTATTATTAGTGATGCAAAATTATGCTGCCTGCCTATTTTTATAATCCAGCTCAGCAAGGTATACAGACGAAGTTAGTCAGCATGACAGAAGTCGCAAACCCTTTTGACGTCAAGACCAGGTATTCCATTGAATATGAATAGCGCATGCGGGCTTAACAGTAATGATGTCTTAATGGAGTTTATCCTTTCTGATTGTATCGCTTTTAATTAATTAGTTTAGCAGTCACTATTCAACACTGCGCGTGAAATAAAATGTCGGGAGCGGAGAGCCATGCACTGATTAGATAAGATTTTTTATCATCATTGCTGTGCAAACAAATCGTTTTAGTATATGAGGACTGTGGAGCGTTAATTTAATAGAAATATTGATTATCACCAACCGCATGTGGGAAGAGCCATGTCATATTCGTTTAAGTGAAATTAATTGCAAAGTGAAAACCCGATGTGAGCGATCGCAGCATTAGTATAGCTCTCTGAAAATACATAGTACGGCTCTCCAACAAGTGACAGTAGTATATTCAATCAACAAAGTTTTTGTGTAGCATGTTTAAAAAGTCTTGGATTCTAAAAAGGAGTCAGTCGTCCCAGTTTTTTCATTTGTTTGAAAATTTTCAAACAGAATATTATCGTATTCAGTAATGAGCGGATATTTACATTAAATATCATTACAATGTTCACAGGTACGTATAAAATTTGGTCATACCATACATCAAATTTATATTCTGTCAAATTTCGTTTTCACCATTCCTATAGGTAGAAATTCGCGTTCAAACAAATAAATGAGTAGTAAAAATGTTACGGTTATTTAATGGTCCCGTGCCTTTAGCGTACAGAAACATGCAAAAAGTTAATTAATTGCTGGCTCAAAGTCTGCTAAAACTTGCAACAACTCAATGTACGTTTAAAACTTGACTTCATGTTACATTTGCGTTGAGGCGATTTTTAAAACTTTTCTTCCGGCTTTAGCTGGCAAATGATAATTTTTTATTACTGTTTTTGCACGACCATTTTAGATTGCATTCACGTTTTTTCAATGTCTTTGTTACTTGCGCTGTGAGGATCGTGAGAATGGCAAGTTATGTCGGTATTTTAGCAAGAGCAGCCAGACGCAGTGAAAAACTGCATTATTATCAAATGATACCTTTGTACTAGAGCCTTTTTGCGACGCTTTTAAAAAGCTGTATAGTGTTGACTGTAGAGTGAACAAAGTAACTAAAGAAATTTATTACAATTTATATTCGCATTCAACTTACATTTACCTTTAGGTGCATTATCTTGTTAGCACTATCTGTTATCTAAGCATGCATTGTGCCATAGTGCCATGTCATTCTATTTCAAGTAACAGGAAGGACAGGTCCAAGTAGTAGTATTTCAGAAAAAGATGCTACCTTTACCTTTTTAAAACGGGCATATTTAAAAATGCAACTACACCATAATAGTATTAAAAACATATCAATATATGTAGGCAACATAGCCTCAGGTGATTAAATGGTCCATAATCTGTATAAAAACATTAAAGCTGCTCTTGTGCTGCTTTTTATGATGATAATATAAAGCTTGTAAAAGGGTTTTAACAAAAAATGAATGTTAGGCAGAAAACATGCCTATACACACACAGACAAAGCACACAGTACTAGAGCATTGTTGAAGCAGATCAGTAGTAGTCATTCGCAGTGGCAGCAGCGCATCACTTGTCAAGTGTGACATTATTTTCTGCCTTTGGTACCCAACCTACTTCGACTTTGCAAAGCCGTGGACCATGAAGAAAGGAAACGATCACAGTAGCAGCAGAAGCGAAGCACAACTTACTTTTTGTTCTGAATACAAAAATGAGAGAGACAGATGGAGTGCAATAATGCAACGCGTAAAACTAAAATTGTATACATCCTGTTGTGTATTACTAAATACCTACAAAATAAATAGATATTCTGGCAGAACTTGCAAAACACAATCTGCCAACTTGAATCAGCTCAGATGAAAAGGGACAATACAACAAACCAATATAAGCTTGCATATTCCCAATTTAAAAAATAAGATGGTGTCACTAATCGTATTCATAACTAAAACCTTTAAAAAACCAATGTTGTGACTTGAATGATCGTTCTAGTAAAAATTTACTCATAAAATATTACTGATCCTACTTACTTGCTGTATATTATATAACACACGCGATACTTCCTAATAATAAAATTACGATGAAGGGGTGTTGTTTCTATACTTAATATAGCTAATGTTATTAGTATTAGTGCGCTACACCTTTGAAACGATTTAAAGGGGGCTTCCTTTTTTGAAGGAACTCCTAATTCCCCTTTTACGAGCTCTGTGAGTAACAATGACTGTATATATTTTTGTTTTCATTTGATATCTGTTGTTCTACAAAACCAAGCCATAATGCATAAAAAATTGGGCTTTTGCTCCGGCCTTATGCTCCTGCTGCTCAGAACTGCGTGTATTTTGTATGTAGTCAGTCAGCAGCATTTTTTCAGTATCTCGTCATTGCAATAATAATGTAACAATGCTATGCACTTCCTCTTCTCTCTAGTTAGTTAGTTAGGGGAAAAACTTTATGCAATGTTGTATGTAAAAATACAGTAATACCCTATCTGACAAAGATGCCATTTTTATACACAAAAAAATCATATTATTCTTTTTTCACCTTCTACGTTATTTGAAAAAAGTGTATTGCTCACGTTAGCATTAGTGAGAATGAGATACTGATTAAATACCAATGACGATAATATCACATCATCAGGAGCATCAACATCATGAAAAGCACGAAAGTGTATTATAATATACGACGATCTCACGAAAAGTTAGACTCAGGTGCAATATTATTGCTTGCTTAGGATTGCGTAACCAGACAGTTAGAATCCTGACAGGTAACAAGAAGCACACATAATTTATATTACGTGATGTAGGGAACACACACACACTGATTATTTTTCTGTCTCGCGCAACGTTTACACATTTCTTAAACCCAGGAAATAAGAGAGGGGAAGGTAAAAGGGAAGCCAGATATCTGCCAAAAAAAGCAATCTCCGGCAGTTCATCATCATTCATCATAATATTACGGTAGCCTTGTAATTCCACCTTCACTCGTTTTTCTTCAAATCTGCATGATAATTCATCATGCAGAATTCCGAGAACTCTAGACATTCGCGTTGCGTATAGCAAGTAGTCGTAAAAGACGTCTAATAATGTTCGTCGACGTTTTCAAAGTTATTACCTGGCATTTACACAGGTGTAAAAAGCGAAGTAGGCAATAAAAAAAAAGAATGAAAACCGCAGTTTGAAAGAATCTTAGATTCAAGCATCTCCATTTTAAAGCATTTGAAACGAAACTGCAACAACAACACATCCCTTCGCTCAGCACCGCAGAACAGTACCGCATTTAACCACTGCCACTAGCAAAAGTTCGATGCACGGATGGAGAGCCCGTAAAAGAGGAGTTGATTAGATCTTCATCATCACCATCATTTTATAAAATACACTGTTGATTGTAGTGCAATGCAATAATATATATTTTTCAAAAGTAAGACAAAAGAGCTACAGGTGAAATATTTGTGGGGATTTCGTGCATATTATTCATTTCTCAAAGTTTTTTTTTTTGCTTATAGATTCTCTATGTATAGTGTTTAGAGATCCGTAGATGCATTGTCCATTGTTGTATGCCACAATATATTGTGTAATGTTCTGTATGAAAAGGTAGTTAAAGAGGAGCCTAGCATTGTTCTTGTGTAGACGTGTGGAATGAAATTTGAAATGAGTGAAATCATTGGGAAGAGTTTGCGTGCTATATTTGCTGACGTGAATGTGCATTGAAAGAAAATGAATAGAGATATTACAAACTTATAAAGCAATCATATTACCTTTCATTCCAAAAATTGTAATCTTTATACAAAAATGCCGAAAATAATCTAAAAAAGAAAAGATTCAACAGATTTGGACATGAAACGTGACGCCTTGAAATATACTGTTTTGCTAGCAACATGATCTCTGAAGGTGTAATGGGATGCAACGATTTGACATGAAAAGTGCATTTGTTAGGATGAACGTATTGGTTATATAATGTGTTAAACAAGTAAAGTGAATGTTTGTTGAATTGTGAAAAATAACATTTGTTTCTGCTACAGTGTGTACATTTTCTTTTCATTGTTAACTGTAAGTGTGATTTGTTATTATTACTAAAATTATGGCAGACCACTTACTCCTCATGTCGTCACAAAAAGTGTGGGTGTCCGACCCCAAGGAGGGATTCGTACTCGGACATATTGTGGACCTAGGCTCGGATCGTGTGTCAATATCATTGGCAAGCACGAATAACAACAGACGGGGAAATTCTCAGATCGAGGTACCCTATGAGTCTTTATTTCCGGCAGAAGATGACTCGGACCAGGACTATGATGACAATTGCTCTCTTATGTACCTCAATGAAGCAACTCTACTCAATAACATCAGAGTTCGGTTCCGGAAAAATCAGATTTATGTAGGTTTTTTAAAAATTTAATTAATGCATCGAAAAATGCAGTCATTGTATTATTATGCTCTTTATTGACATTTTTTGCTTCACTATAGACATACATAGCAAACATGTTAATCGCTGTGAACCCATACGTGGACATCAAAGGGCTATATTCTAGAGAAACAATTATGCGATATCAAGGAAGGTCGTTGGGGACATTGCCGCCTCATGTATTTGCTATTGGTATGATGAGTGAAAAGTCTTTGTCCCAATAAAATAAATTAATACAAATTTTAAAGTATGATCGTATGATGACAAATCAACATCTTTTTTTACAGGTGACAAAGCATTCCGTGACATGAAAACGACCAAACAGTCACAGTCGATTATCGTGAGTGGTGAGTCTGGAGCTGGGAAAACCGAGTCAACCAAGTACATTCTGCGTTACCTTTGTGAGTCTTGGGGAAGCGCTGCAGGACCTATTGAGCAGAAAATTTTAGACGCTAATCCTGTCCTCGAGTCATTTGGCAACGCTAAAACCACGCGCAATAACAACTCCAGTCGTTTCGGAAAATTTATTGAGATTCACTTTGAGCAGTGCTCCAAAGTCTCTGGCGGATTTATTTCCCATTACCTACTGGAGAAATCCAGAATCTGTTCGCAATCCAGTTCAGAGCGAAACTACCACATATTTTACCAGTTGATGGCGGGAACACCGGATGCACTAAAACAAAAATTGGGACTTCAGGGAAGAACCCTATCGGATTTCCGCTACTTGAATCGTGGACTTTGTGAGTTCTTTGGGCAGTCCCTCAGCGACCCAATCGTTCACGACATTAAAGATTTTAAAAACTTGGAAGTATCACTGGAGCACTTGGAAGTGGGGTCAGCAGATAGACTTTCCATTTATACCGTTGTCGCTTCCGTTTTGCATCTGGGCAACGTAGACTTTGAGGATGATCCCGATGACACTCGTGGAGGTTGTCGCGTCAAGGACTCCACAGAAGCAAGTTTAAAATTAGCAGCTCAGTTGATTGGTGTCGATATTGATGAGTTGCGGACCAGCCTCACTTCCCGTGTCATGCAAACTGCCAAAGGTGGCCTTAAGGGTACAGTAATCATGGTTCCACTGAAGACATACGAAGCAGCCAATGCACGAGATGCTCTTGCGAAGGCAATGTACTCCAAATTATTTGATTACATTGTTAGTAGAATCAACCAGTCAATTCCTTTCAGATCCGCTAACACTACATACATTGGAGTACTGGATATTGCCGGCTTTGAGTTTTTCACTATCAACAGCTTCGAACAATTTTGTATCAATTACTGTAATGAGAAACTCCAGCAATTTTTCAATGAGAGGGTACTTAGTGATGAGCAGATGCTATACGAGAGGGAACATCTAGGTGTCCCAAAAATTGAATATATTGACAACTCCGACTGCATTGAGTTGATTGAATGCTCCCGAGCTGGGATTTTAAGCATACTTGATGAGGAGTCAAAGCTGCCGAAACCACTGGCCAGTCATTTCACATCAGAGATTCACAGGCAATACCCGAACCACTTTCGATTGGCGCTTCCTCGCAAAAGTAAGATTAAGGAGCACCGAGAAATTCGTGACGATGAAGGCTTCCTTGTGAGACATTTTGCTGGGGCAGTTTGCTACAGCACTGGACAGTTCATTGAGAAAAACAATGATGCCCTGCATGCCAGTTTGGAGGGTCTTGTGCAGGAACAAAGTGGAAACCAATTTCTGAGAGGGCTTTTCGTCGGAAATGGCAAGACACAGGTTTCTGGAAAGCTGGTTTATGTCAGTGTAGCAAGCAAATTCCGGTCCCAACTGGCGGAACTCTTGGAGAAACTGAGGGGCACTGGAACCAGCTTCATTCGTTGTATCAAGCCAAATGCCAAAATGATTCAGGGAGACTTTGAAGGAGGTCAAATCCTCAGCCAGTTACAAAGTGCTGGAATGACCTCCGTACTGGAACTAATGCAAAGGGGTTATCCGTCACGAGTACAGTTTTCATCTCTCTACTCCACATACAAATCACTGCTGCCACATAATCTGTCAAATTTGGATCCAAGATTTTTTTGCAGGGCTCTTTTCAAAGCCCTTGGGTTGTCGGAGGAGGACTTCAAGTTTGGTTTGACAAGAGTATTTTTCAGGCCCGGAAAATTTAAAGAGTTTGACCAAATCATGAGAACAGATCCAGAGTCACTTAAGCAGATGGTAAGCGCTGTGGGCAAATGGATCATTCTGAGCAAGTGGAAAAAATCAATTTTTGGAGCGTGGTCGGTAATCAAATGTAAGAAGATCTTTGATGTTAAACTTTTTAACGTTTAAATTAAAAAAGTAACTGTGCTCTAGTATCACTTTATAATTTATTGCAGTGAAAAACAAAATCATCTATAGACGCGAAAATCTTGTTGTCATCCAAAAGACTGTTCGTATGTACCTCGCCAAAAAGAAACATCGTCCACGAATTCAAGGTCTCAACAGAATACGTAATCTAAATAGTCAAGTACGATCCTTGGAACAGACCGCCCAGAAGTTAAAGAAGGATAAAGAAGCTGGCCTTGCTGATGTCAAGAAACTGCAGGCTGATCTTACTGCAGCGACCGGTAAAATTAAGGTGCGTTACGCCCACTTTATATGACATGTACTATTCCATTTTGGCATTTAAATTTTAAACGAAACAATGCTCAAAACCATTTCAATTTCATATTGATATATTTATTTTGCAGACAAGTCCAAATTTAGGATCAAAGGAAATCGAAAAATTGTGTCAAGATTTATTCTCAAGATGTGAAACACTGGTAAAAACAATGAGTAAACGTGCAGAGTCAGAACGCATTGCGGAAGAGCAGGAACGTGCTCGTAAGGTCCGAGAAGAAATGGAACGTCAGAAGAAGGAAAAAGAGGAACAAGAAAGAGCTCGCTTGCAAGATGAAGAAAATAGGAAAAAGTGGGTTTCAAATTCTTTGACTTTATCAATATTTGTTCTAATAATTTAGATGCTTATCGTAATGTGAAAATGCAATATTCTTATTCTACGTAATAGGAAAGCCCAAATTGAAGCCCGTCGTAAGAAAGAAGAGGCGGAAATGGCTGCAAAAATGAAAGCAAACACAACCTCTAAAAATGCAGAAGATGACCATGCATCTATTGTAATGCTGGAACAGGACAAGAGAGATACCGAACTGGCTATGCGTCTTGCAGCGGAGTCCAGTGCGACAATGGACACTAGTTCAGAGTCTGGCAGTACTAGTGGTTCATTAAGGAGAAACAATCACGTGATAAAATCCCGTGCAGGAAAGAAATATGACTTGTCCGGCTGGAAATATTCCGAATTACGTGATACTATCAATACGAGTTGTGATGTGGAACTACTGGAAGCCTGTAGGGAAGAATTTCACAGACGGCTCAAGGTTTACCATGCATGGAAAGCTAGAAACCAAAGCAGAGGAGTTGGAGGAGGAGGTGGTGGTGGTGGTGGTGGTGGTAGTGGTCCAACTAATCCTGGAAGAGGTGGCGGTCCAGACCTTATGGAGGAACAGCAGCGCGCCCCAAAATCAGTATACCAGCATCAACATATTTACCCTAACAATGCTCCTTCACCAACACCTTCAGATAGTCAGCGTTACTTCCGCATTCCATTTACAAAAGATGGACAAAATAAAGGGCTGTGGTATGCTCATTTTGATGGGCAATTTATTGCAAGACAGATGGAAATTCATCCCGGAAGAGAGGCTACGCTTCTTATTGCCGGTGAGTTTAAACTTAATAAAATAATTTCTAAGACCAATTTTATTGAAGAATGCAATTCCATTTCAAAACTATTTTTCTATAAAGGTCGAGATGACATGCAAATGTGTGAGTTGAAGCTAAATGAAACCGGATTGACACGCAAAAGAGGAGCAGAAATACTGGAGTATGAGTTTGAAAAGGAGTGGTCAAAACATGGAGGGGAAAAATACATAAGACCAGCGGATAGGGCCTTAGCTAGTAAATAAAATAGTTATAGTAGTGTGTGTTTTCAAATTGTAAGTAATCGTCAATTCTTTGTTAACCATGAAACCCCACGGAAATTGTGTACATTGTTCATATGAATTTTAATGTAAATACTAATAAAGCTACTAGACTCATAAAAAGACTATCCTATCAAAAGTTTGATTCATTTATTTTTGCATGCATAATTTACATAGATTTTATTTAGCATCTTCAAGAAAAGGAACGCTACCAGCATCAAAAGTCGTAATAATGATCTTCCCGTATGAAACGAAAAAAGGGATATAATCGTTTTGCACCAATGCCATCAGGATAATGAAGAAACTTCATTCACAACATAAACGTTTTGATTTATTGTACATTTGTGTGTACAATGTATCTTTGAAAGCAACAAATATAATAAAATGTAGGAGGTTTTCCTCCCAAATGAATGTAGTAATAGTAGCAGTACATATTTGATATTAGTTATGGACAGACAGACATAATCGTTCAAATATGGTTGTCGCGAACGCATAAATACTCAAACTTGCGTGTCAAGCAGGCGATAAGCAAATATGCACTTTCGTTGGAAATTATGAAGTTAAACTATTTATTTAAATATGATGGCAGAGAAATTATCATTTTGCACCGTAAATGGACATGTACTGTCATTGCTTTTACCCAAAACTATATCATTGTACCTGTAAATACCTAAGTACATTTTTTATTCATTTTGTCATTTGGTACCAAAAATTCACAGACCCCAAATGCTCCAATAAACGGAATGACTCCTTCGAATAGAGATATCGAGTGTCACCACCATACTACAGTACAACCATCTCTGATCTGAATCCCGATGAGGAAATCATCATAAGCACGTATATTTCATGAAACTAACATTTGAAAAGACGATGATGAAATTGGATTAAAATTATGATGCGCGGAAACACATGTGTCAATTGTAATCCTGTAATTGCAAAAAAAAAAAAACGAGTCGAGTGTTAATTCCTTGATTATTTTGGTCATGAGTTAGGTTCCATCATGTGTATAATGCAAATAAACTTTATATCGGTTCTGTTAATATTATGATAGTTTTTCTTTTATTTTAATCATTCATTATGATATATATATTACTCCTAAATATTATCAATAATAATGCATTCCTTAAACTTCTAAAATTTGTTCACAATATTAATGTTCATTGATTGCTGTCTCTTATCAATTTATACAGACATAGCTAAATTACGGAATACGTACATACCTATACACTGTACAAGTTGTAATGCTAAATATTCACAATTTTAACGTAATTTTCACTGTTTTAAACTCCCATATTATCCTCTCATTTATACTATAAATCTTATACAAATAACAGTTTATTTGTTGCCTCTGTAAGCATTTTAGAACTTTCAAATTAAAGGATGCTCGTGCTATACTCTATTTGGAGTTGCCATAAAGGTATAACCCTTTGAAAATTAAGACAGATTGTCAAAAAACTTGAAAAAGCTTTGAGAATTTCTCACAAAAGCAAAGTGCATACCATTTTTGAAGAGTTGTGCAATTTGTGTTTTTACATTCAAAACTAAAAGATCAACAAAATCACTAACCATGCCGCTTTCCATCTCCTCCATTCGATTCCCGACGAACAATAATCATAAATACATACAAGTACGAAAAAACGGAAACCCATAAAATTATTATTAAAATAGCTCATCTTTCCTTCTCTCTCAAAATTAGATGTTTTCCTTCTCATTAAATTTAGCCTAATTTACTTCAACTTTCTTAAATAATTGCATCAGATCATGATAGTACAATATTAGTTTTTTGTTTGTTGAGCGTTGTTTTTTGTGTAAGTAATAATATGTTCCGGAGTCTCGTCGTTGCCGTTAGAATAAACTTGTTACATTTTAATTATAGGTCTTTAAAAGTAAGAATAAATAATTATCTTATTATACTGAAACCCCTTTAAAATGCTTATAAGAAATACGTAAACTCAAGCAATTACAAATTACCGTTACATTCCATAAAATACTCCTCAAAAATGTTTATGATATTATCTTCGTCTTAAAGTTTTTTCTTGCAGTTGCACATAAAAAGCACTCCATATTATTAATAAAGATCCGAGAAATATAATATTTTTACTAATTATATAGTAATGATAATCGAAATACAATATTTTATTCTGTTCATGGTGTTGTTATAATTAAAAATTAATAAAAATGCAAACATTCCACAGGTTTTTGGTATTTTCATCCTCTCAGCAAAAAAGCAAGACTCATTCAAGCATTCAAGCGAGCTCACATTATGCTTTTACACCTTCACTCATCACTATTTTTCAACTACTTATTAACTCACATCATCCTCATTATTTTTCCATTTTTTCAAACAATAATCCTCCCTACCAAAATATATCAATAAATGCGTCATTCATATAATATAACTGTTTTGTATAGCATAATATCTATTCTATTTATTATTATTATTAATAATAAAAAACAAGGTTTGAGCTGGTAACTTTACTAAAATATATATAAAGAACACTACAAAAATTAAAAGCAGGTAAAACCTGTTTTTCAAAATGGTAATATAAATGAGATTGCTTTGTTGTTATTTTGTTTGAAGTACGTAATACAATAAATCCTTATGATTACTTTTTAAAACTATTTCTATTCTTTTAACTTTTAAATATTTTATGTACACACAGAACATTGTTGAGGTGGGTTGGGGAAAATAATGTAATCTGTTTACCTATGAATAAACTGTTGCAGAAAATGGTAATCATTGCTTCACTCTTTTAAAATATTCTTTTTTCGTATAAAAAAATTGGTAACTGCGTTGTTCCTTTTTGTTGTTCGTACATTTTTACTACTTAAGCTGGTAAAAGTTGGTTTTGTGTGCTTAGTATTGGTAGTTGTAAAATTGTACGGCAAACAATTACTTCGTTGATCAAAATTCATTCATTGGTCTCTCTAGTCGTTTAGTTTTATTTGCTTTTTAAGCTATATTAACTACAGTATATATAGGTAGATGCCCTACACGACCTACCGAATTTATGTTGATTATACTGCACTAGAATAAATTATAGTTGTAATAAACTTAATGCTTAACTCTGTACATTAATTATGCCTAGAATTTACCATTAGAAGCTAACCACAGTAAAACTAGATAAAGCTACACAATTAAGTGGGGTTTATTTACACTTTTTGCATTTTCATTTGCCGTTGCATGCCGTTCATTATTCGTTAAATTGTATAAATGCTATTTGTATGCTTTCTTAACCTACCGCAACAATCACTTTAAACTATTTAATGAATATCTTGTGCATATTATATGTTTATCCTTTAATTTGAAAATAATCCTTTTTTCTATTATTTGTAGTAGAGCTTTTCTGTTTTGATATATTACTTTCTGCTTTTTGGTTAAAATTTACATAATAAAATGTTCACGCGAACAGCTTATAAATTTATGTGGTTTTTAATAACTAGAATATATTGCTAACAATAAAGTTAGGTTATGTACACAGCACTGCTCTAAAACGTTTTTTTTTAATATTTAAAGTGTAAACGTGTGACTTGTTTTAAACTTTGGTTAAAATGTTCATCAACCTTCCCCAACTTTTCTTCATACATAATTTATCTACTCCTCCTTAATTTTTAATTGTCATGCTTGCTTGCATAATACAGTTTTTGCGGCTGCTATTCCAATGACTGCCGCTGCATGCTGCTTTCATCGAAGGAATCTTGTAGTAAAATGGTTTGATAAGCAAAATGAATAAATTATTGAGATATTTACCCTTCCAAAAAATGTTTGGTATTGGTGGATTTAAAGTTATACTCGTTTTACAACAGAAAAACAAGGTAATTATAAGAAAGAAAACCGAAGAAACAATCAAAACAAAGCAATAAATCTATGATTTTGCAAAATTAATATAAAACAATGGAAGAAACTTTTTCGTTTTATGTTCTCGTGCATTTTTTTTTGTCATGGAGTTTGCATTTTAACCTGAACAACATTGTTGAAAATATTAATATTGGAAATTAAGCGTTGAAAAAAACACAAGTTAAACTGCATTAAATATTGAACAAAGATGAGATTTTTTCAAACTCATAGAACTGCATTGAACAAAAAGCGTTTTAAAATTCATCGTAGTATATTTCTGTAGTAAAGTACATAAAATATGTTATATGTAATGCATATGCATTCCACGCAAGTGTAGTATTTCACACAATGACAATAAAATGATGATATTTATTGAAGACGATGATATGATTGAAAAAATCACAAAGAAAGATCATTCATGACAAAAACTTACTTATATCTCCACACAAAATAAAGTCGTTGTGCTTTGCTTTCATTTCAGACGTGTTCGTCTTCCCAACACCTTACCTAATTACTTGCTTTTTAAGTTATTGGCTTGGCTGCTTTGCTGTAGCTGAGATTCATTATATTTCAGAATAAAATCGTAAACTGTTTGCATTTTCCCTAAAAAACTTTAGCCTAGAATTACTATATCTTCCTAACCGACTAATTGTACGTCTATGTTCTATAGCTATACAAATATCTATGCACACATTAAATATACACAAATGTTGAATCAAATTGAAAAAGTTCAAACGCATTGTTCTTTTGTATTTCGAACGAATGAACGGTCAAACTTTTTGCTGCTTTGTTCATTATTTTTGGTAACTCCTTTTCCATAAAATGTATGTAAAAAGTATTTGGTAAACTTTCGTTTTTAAATGATAATATGACTCACAGTGGAAAAATGCTTAGACCTGTTATATAAATAATTATGCCCTAATTGCTAATTAAGTACGCAGTTTTATGCATAAATCTGGGTTTTAAACTTTGAGTGTGTTATTGTTATTATTGTTGTTGAGGGAGGTGGGTGTAGTTGTCGGAGAGGCTCTCGACAGTTTACTACTGTTACTCAAGAGAAGGTCACCTGGTGGGGGTTGGTCTGCAACCAGACTGGGATGATGGTACGCTGCTAGCTGATGGTGGGGATGATGATGAGAGGGGAGCATGGAGGCATTCCCATGACTTGGATGGTGAGCGTGATGGTGGGACAAAGGGGGAGAGACCATTCCATGATGATGTTGGTAGCTTCCTCCCAGCAGTCCTGCTGCAGCGGCGGCAGCAGCCGTGACTGCGGCGTAGTTGTAATTGTAGTTGTTGGAGTTGGGAAGAGAGCTAGCGTATTGGGAGTTAGAACCACCGGTGGAACCGCTGCCACCTCCGGCGCTTGGAGGTGAGCCACCCACGTATCCGTAGTAGTCTCCAGTTGGTACTGCAGAAAGTATAATGTAACGTTAGACAATAGGGCGGAAATTGGAATATCAATATTGATAGGTGATAATTGACTCTGATGAAACATTAAAGTGATGACGATGGAGATCGATGATTTCAATAAAATCAATGAATATATGAAAATATATGATCATTATGTACCTCCGCCAAACTGTCCAGGGAAACTGGGCAGTGCAGACACATAGGTCGAGCCCAAAGGTTGGAGCAAGGTCAGATTATTGTTGTTACTGGGAGTGGGGGGCTTGTTAGTATCCTCAGCAGCGGAGGCAGGTATAAGAGGTGGGCTCAGGGTGGAGGTAACGTAACCCCCAACCACTGGGCCAGCACCACCAGGTGAGCTGCGCGTGGGAGTGCCACCGCTATCTGGTCCTACAGTTTAGTTCAAGCCATTCACAACAACAACAACACAACGATTATTAAAGCAAAAACAATAAAACATTATAAGAAACGTTCATAATGTTAGAAAGAGACAAAAGCGTCTACGATACAACAAAGAACAGCGAACAGTAAAAGCAAGTATGCCTCCTATGAAGGGTTACATGCAACATGCAGGCAGAGATGAGATACAAGGCAAACAAAGCTTGCTGGAAATTACTACTTTCTGTATGGCTAGATGTCAGACTAAAACTGATCGAGTTCTATTCGCTTTACTTTCTTTACAAAGTTTGAGTTGATAGAAATACAGATAAGCTGATTATCATAAGCAACATTTTGTTTTCAGGATAGGTTGCAGGATAAGCTGTTGTTCTGACCCAGCCCCAACCCTCACCAAATAAATAGGTTATCTACTGCTCCAGTTCCACCGTCACCATGAAGTGAAACACCGAAATCGGAAATATGAACCGTGGAGAAAATAATATTCTAGGATATTAGATGAAGAATAAGACCGTTACCTAATGAGCTGGAGTTGTTTCCGTATGGATGATGATGTGCATGGTGGTTTATCGAGTCATAGAGATCCGATTGATGATGACCACTGTGATGGTGGCCACTACTTGTGTTGTTTGAGTTGTTCGTTGACGACTGGAACTGTTTTGGAAAAAGCGATTATATGTTTTATTAGTGGAGTTACAATAAAATGTATGTCATTCATATGCCTTCAATTCAAATGCACTATGTGTGTTTCAATATGAGCTTGATCCATGACTTTAGATTTGGAAAGGATTCGACATAAAATACTTACTTCGTTGGAAAGGGAGAATTGATTGCTGCTATTTGACGAGTACCCATTAATTTGATGACTTGGAGAGGAATTGCTGTTTGCAGTGGATCCACCGCCACCACCTCCAGTCGTTGTCAAATCACATAACAACTTTGAAGTCTCATCCTTCACAGCCCACTTGCCTATCACACCGTTGCTCAGGATTGTGTTGTTATTTGAGCCTGCTGGGGGCGGACTTCCCCATAAATGCTGCAAAAAATATTTATTGTATTTTCAGATTTCGTTTCATTCGGTCTAACTAGCCATTACATAGTTTCTTGTATGTTTCTCTTACATTGGAATAAAGCTGTTGTTGATGGTCATTGCTGTAACGTTGTCGTTTGAGTAGCTCGGCAGCAGACTCTTCATCCGACGCTGACAAGCCACCTCTGCCATTTTCATCTGCAACGAAAGCGTAAGAATTCATATCAAAACTTGGTATTTTTCCCCGAAAGTACCTCCATTTTCTCCATAAATATCATTTTCAAGAACACTGCATCATGTCTGCATAAATCAAAGTCTTCTATGATGGGAGGGAGCACAAGCTCTTCTCATGGCACACGCGACAATTTTCTACCAAGAAGGCCGGGCTACTACTATACTATCTGAGCATTCATTCTTTTTCATGTAAATCTATAATATACGAGCCCATTGTCAGTACATATAATCGGATTTTAGATAGCAAAGGAAGATGTTGACGGTAGTATTACCACGGAACTTGCTCACGACAGTGGAAGAAACGGAAAAGATGGAGAATTTTTAAGCAAGCTTCAGCAATCATTTACACACATTTGGACAAAACCAAACGAAACGTTATGGACGGACGAGCGAGCAGTTCACAATCTTCATCTCCTCGTATTATTATTATTCTTCTCTTAAACTCGTATTCTTTTCCTTGCCATATGTATACATATATAGGATGCCTACACATCTACCATAAAAACGATACCAGGAGGAGGCACTGCATTTTTATGCATGCATCTCTCGTTCTAACTTAACGCTGCTTCTGCTCTTCTCTCCTTTGCTACAATGTAGTAAAAAATCTCATCTTCTTCCTCGTCATCATCATCATGAATAAAATTGTAGCTTTTAGCTCTCTCTCTCTCTACATCTCCCTGTGTAGATGCATGCATGTATGCTCTTCTCTACTATGTACTCTCTCTGCTGCTCTGACTCGTCTTCTGATAATAGAAGAAGCAAACCCCAAAAAAGTTGGCTGGCTGGCTGGTTCCACTCGACTGACTTTCCTTTTCTCTTAGTGGCAGAGCAGAAGGCAAGCCGAGGGCCAACCAGCACCAACTTTTACGAAGAGCATGAAGAAACACCCTCCACTACCATACCATCCGTACATATCTGTCCCTCTCTCTTCTTCCACGTTTACATACATGTATTCATATCACCATCTCTCCTTTTTCCAATAGATAGATAGACCAACATGCATAATAATATCAGTTCCGTGGTCGTAGCACAAGCAGAGAGTAGCAGTGGCATATAATCATAATATTCCTCCTCCTCCCCCTTTTCCACTTCTTCATCATCATCCGATCGTCATCATGATCAACATCACATCATCTTTTCTACCACCACTACCATGCATTCTCATTGTATGTATACCTATTTATCTTTGATATACACAGAAGACGAAAGCATGAATCTCTCCAAGTGAGCGGTCCATGCGCTTATATTATGATAAAGGTGTGTATGTATACATTTTGTGCATTTTACTCATTCTAGAGTGCAACAATAGCCTCGCAATCGCTTCCTTCTCCGTCATCATTATTATAATAATTTTTATGAACATCTTTTTTCTCCCATTCTCTTGCTCTCCTGCTGATATTTTGCCTTTTATTTATTGTACACTCACTTGAGCAGAGACAAAAGACCAACTCCATTGACGTATTTAATAACTCATTTTATGCAAATATGTCATAACACTGAGCGAGAAAAAAATGTGAAGATAGAATACACTTTTTTTGAGTTTACGAGCATCATCAACGTATAATATATGATGATGTCCGTGAAGGAAGAAAATGGAGAGCGATGTATTTTGTTACACTGCATCGGCGTCTGATGACTGGGAACAACGAACGAGAGAAATAAAAATGAAGGCAAGAGAGGATGATGATGGAATCCCAGAAGTTATGCATTAAACATTGTTTTCTCTCTTTACATGTTATTTTTCTACTAAAGCTCGTTCACTCGGTTAGTTTTACTACTGA
>JAQIXW010001159.1:0-21226 GCA_034700685.1 Willowsia buskii
GACTCCCCAGGTCAAGGGCTTTCTTTTGATATATGGTTCCGTGCCTTTGGCGCAGACCCGTATACTGAACTACAGCCGAATTTTCAATGGAATGTCCATTCGTGATAATAATTTACGTGCTTGGCGGAAACAATTTAATTACTTTTCGGTTTTTTGTTCCAGCAAGACTGGTTGCGTGATTAATAATTGAATATCATTTGATATCTTCTCATTAGATCCATTTTCAGACACTTGAAAATGCGAAAGAAAAATGCATCAGACAAATGATTTGGTGGAAGAAATGAACATCAGACACATGAAAATGTGGACAAAATAAACATCAGACATTTGCATTTTTTGGGAAAATGAAACTTCTCAGCGGTTTTGAAGCCTGATGTTTACTCTAGATTACTACGAGAATGCGCAAATGGATTTTTCGAAAATAATAGCTAAACAATTGTAGTTTACGCTAACAATTTTTATTAAAGGAAAAAAACCCAGCAAATATTTTAAAACGCTATTACTTTAGCATGGTCAAATTGACATGGGGCACTGTGCTGCTCCTCTCCAAAAAACATGATTTTTGCAAGTGTCTGATGTTCATTTCTTCCACCAAATCATTTGTCTGGTGTATTTTTCTTTCACATTTTCAAGTGCCTGAAAATGGATCTAATAGACGATATGTGTTCAGGGCGAAATCTAGTCTAATTCCTTTGGAGACTTTAATTATTTTTTTTAAAGTATGTAATACTTTTTTGATTGCTTTGGCTAATCATTTTCTAATCCAAATTGTGTAAGTAGCCGATAGCCATACAATACCAATTAGTTTAGGTCTGTCTGTGTCCTATCTTTATTATAAGTTTATATACCTATCCATGTTGAGCGATGACCATTTCTTGTGTAAGATTCAATTAGTGTGGAAATAATTGAAATATGTCTTCGTAGTTGGAATAAGCAATTATGGATTTCAATTTGCATAAAAATTATTGCATTAGAAATATTAGTGAATACACAATATATCTCGGAATGTTTCCAACGTGTTGATATGAAATTTCTTATTTTTATAGAAACATATTGCATAAATTTTGACAATGTGCTACTCTTGAACTAACAGGAACATAAATTCTAAATTTCACTGGATCTGTTAGATAACCTTATCTCATAACTTTTGTTATAAATAAATTTTAGTTATGTGGTCTAAATGGAAGAACCATGTGTTTAAGCTGGGATGCACTCTGGAAATAAAAATGATTTTGCATCTGTTTACTCTCTCACAGAGTTAGAAGATACTTTAGAAACTTTTAAAAGAATTTTTCCCTTTCATTGATGGTCAATTTGAAATGACTTTTTGTATATTAAATTTATTTTTTGACTTAACTCATAAACCCAATCACACAATTACAAACTAACTCAACCCAATCAACACACCAGTCGTGGGTACTTACGTTAAACCTTTTTTTTGAACTTACCATTTATTCCGAGCAAGTTAAAATATTATGTATTATGATGCTATATAAATAAATGATGATTACATGGTTTTTTGCCAGTTTCAAATATTTATTCATAAATCGATTTTACTCAAGAAATTGCACACTGCATACAATTGGATTACAGAATCAAACGCAGTTTTTGTGTGTTTGTCAGAGAGAATTTGTGGAATTTTTCGTAAGCTTGGGTTAGTGGCTTCGAGCTATGCATAAATCGCATGTGGAACGGCGGTGCAAGCCCATTTCACGAACTACCCGAGATGCACTTTTCTCATGCAAGCAGTGAGGGTTGGTACAAAAATCAGTCTACCCCTCAGCGGTGCAGCTGCAGAAGTGCATCTCGGGTAGTTCTCGAAATGGACTTGCACCGCCAACTGATTTTGAAGCAACACAAGTCGTTTACTTTGAATTCAAACGAAAGTCGGACTGGCGGGCGTCAAATCAATTCGCTTTGAGTGATACTTCTAAACTATGCCAATCCAGTTTTTATAAAAAATATGCAATCACGAATTGGCTAATTTCGTAACTTTTAAAGCATTTATTCCGTAGTTTTGAAAGGTGCATTTTATTTCAATGTACATTCAATACTTAAAATTTAGCGGTATATTTAATTAGTAAAAGAATTCAACTTACAAACATAAATCTTATTTCTAAAGCTTCGTTTTGCCTTCCACTGCAGACGATTAACCTTACGTTTAGCTTTAGCAATAATTCTAACAATATTTGCAATAATTTTGTTCATAACTCTGAAAGTAATTGTTTATTATTCAAGTATTAATCATTAATCTTTAAAACATCAACTTTCGTCTTAAAACTTTTCTTAATCAGCCACCTGAAGTGAATTACCTTACGTTTAGCTTTAGCTATAATTCTAACAACTTTTACAACAATTTTATCTACAATTAGTAGCACAGCTCTTTTTGACTTCTGACGACTTTCATATACCAAGACTAGAAAGGGCAACGGATTAAGAATCAGGAATAGAACAAACACGACTGACACATTGTCCTGAAGTGACAAACCTTTCGCTTTCTTCTCTGCTCTGGCAATAGCAACCGTATTATTCCAATTGGATAACCGCTCCAACCAATATTCCCACTCATCCACAATACCTGACTCAAACAGACTGTGAATTCTTACAAAAAACTTATTCGGGTTAAACGGAATATTAAAAAGTGTAAAAAATGTTTTAAGTGGAGGGAGGGTCTCCTTACTCATCGTTATCCAGTCATATTTCTCAGTGTTTAAGTATTTTTGCTTCAAACTCATATACGCTGAATAAACCACAGTGTAATCGTCAATATAAGCAACTTTTCTTTTACAAGCACCGATAGTATCTAAAATATAATTAGGATTTACAAATGACTCCAACATGTCATCAGTTAATGGCCATTTTAAACGGTTTTTCATATATTCTCTCAAACTTGAATCGATGTTTGCATACCCACTCAGATAAGTTATGTGGAATTTTGACATATCTTTAAAGTTTTCTGAAAAACCTTTTTTAAGTAATTGAAGGACTATACTTTTGTTTGACTTGATTTTTTGCTGGCGATCTAATTTTAGGGGATTTTCAAATGCATCTATGAACTGAGATAAGATGGAATGCATCCACTTGATTCGATAAACGAGAAGTTATGGGTCATAAGTGACTCAAATGTTTCCAAAGGACTTTTTCCTATTGGTTTTATAAGCCTAGTGATATTTTCCCCCTTGTAGCTATTCGATAAAACTATTCCTATCAAAATCCAAACTACGGCCAAATATTTACACTTGTTAACCGCGTTTGTGGATTGCTCTAACAAAATATTTATTAAAAACAGCATAAAAGAATCTACGATTTTCCTATCACTTGTTTTGTACAGGTTTAAACAGAGTGAAGAAATGACACACGCTAAGATTAAAATCATCCAAGTAGAACCATCAAACGCAGAAACGAAACCGAGAAAAGACAATTCATCTTGAACTTTGAGATTTGAGCAAATTACGAACCCAAAACCTTTCCTATGTCGACTGACTTGTTGAGCGAAACGAGAAGTTCCACCGTCTGCAAAAACTGGACTGCCTATCCAAAGCAGTGCCACAGTGTTCTTCAAAGTTGCGTTAGGAAATAAAATGCTAAACGCAATGGAGCTATAATCGGTGAAATCAATTTGGCGACTTTTATCATAAAAGTAGTGTTTGCTTGCTACTGATTTACTAAATTTAGTTGTTTCCGGTTTTGGAGTGTCCGACATGTAAAACCAGACTATTTCGCTATTCCAACTCATGTAAAACGTTGTTGAATTCCTGATCGTTTTAAATTCCTCGATAAAGCGGACTGAATAATATACTCTATTATGCCAAAATCGATCGCATGGATCAATCGGGTAAGAATTACATGGCTTAATAAACCTTTCAATTATGCTGGCTTGGTTGTCATAAACCACTTGAAAATGTGCTCCGATTTTCCACATTATATCTCCAAATTGTTTTGAGTGCATTTCAACCTCAAGAAATAGTTTTTTTCTGTGTGCTACAAAGGTTGATACATCTGCATATGAATCACGGCCAAAGTCAAGCAGAGAAAATATATTTGAACCTAAAGGTTTTATCATAGTTGACAGACGTCCGATAACTGCCAGATATCTTTCTGGATTGTAAACAAATACGTGTCTGTACCTGGGCTTATACTCGAAGGGATCAAGGAAAGGAAAGAATTGATTTACGGACAATTCGGGATATTTCCCAACTCCTTTCCTCCATTTGAATCCCCAGGTGTGACAGGGTAGCGGGGTAATATAAAACGCGATTTCGCATGCAAGGCGAGGTTTGCGATGCCGAGGTGAAAACTGACTTACTTTTGCCTTCATCGTTTTGTATTTACCTTTTACATTAAACTCAGGTTTGTAATAGAAGGTTTTACCACAAACAAGACTGTATTCGTCCTTGGATGACCCAATTCCAAGCTAAAATTTGTACTCAACATACACTATCGGTGTCTTGGGCGGAGCTATGCTGACAGACACTCCGTGAGACCAGTTGTACTGAAACAACAAAATGTTCTTTTACCTTTTTGGATTACTTATAGCAACAATGAATTATATTGTTTTAAATATTACAAACCTTGAGTGAAAGGAGATAGGTCGTGAGAACCGTAACTGTGCAGTCCTTAAATGTTTCTATTTCTTCGTTTATGTCCACAGTACTGTATAGATGTTTGGGGAGAGTTTCGTTTGCCACAGTCGCCTGCCCATGGCCGCCCAGCATGAAACAAATATAGAACAGCATATTCCCTGTTTTCAACATTTCAGATAAATTCCCACAGTTTTTTGGACACCCAAATGTAATTTATAGTGTGGTGAAGTTATGCTTAAAAGCATTTGAACAGAGAACTGACACGTATAAGATCGAAGTAGATGTTGGAATAGAATTTTCGATGGAATGACTATTTCGGATATTAATTTACGTGCTTGGCGGAAGCAACGTAATTACTTTTTGTTCCAGCAAGATGGGTTGCTATATTAATAATTGAATATCATACGATATGTGCTCAGGGTTAACTCTAGTCTAATTCGTATGGAGCTTTTAATTATTTTTCTAAAAAAAGCAAATAATACATTTTTGATAGCTTTGGAGCCTCGTTTTCTAATCCAAATTGTGTAAGAAGCCGATGCCATAAAATACCAATTAGTTTTGGTCTGTCTGTGTCTTATCTTTATTACAATCTTATATACTTATCCGTGATGACCATTGCTTGTGTAAGATTCAATTAGTATGGAAATAATTAAAACATGCCTTCGTAGTTGGAATAAGCAATTATGGATTTCAATTTAAATAAAAAATTATTACATTAGAAATATAAGTGAATACACATTAAATGTAGGCATATGTTTCCAACGTTTTCATACTGAATTTGTTTTTTTTTTGTAGAAACATCTTGCAGAAATGCTACAATGTGCTATTTTCGAACTAACTGAAACATAAATCCCAAAATTCACAAAATCTATTCGATAACCCTATCCTAAAAATTAATATTAAAATAAATCTATATTCCCCAAAATGCTGTTCAAGTAGTCGTAAATACAACATAAAGTACAAGCGTATTGTCTTATGTGTATTTTATGTGTGTATTCTGAATGTTCAGTATTTAGTTGTGATTTCAATGTACATGATGTGTTTGGTTTCATGACATTGCGCATTGTGATAAATTACTTACAACAACAGCAGACTTGCTGTTGTGTTCAGATTATTATTTAGCAAAACCAAAGGTATACCCTTGTCATAAAAGTTGCCGTGTCCAAGTTGTATTTTCAAGTTTGGCAAGGACTTTATGTACCTCTTACAGTACTTATACCTCCATTCACAAGCCATTTAACAGAACAAACATATTTAAGACATTTTCTGGATCCATCGTACAGATTTCCTTTGCCGCACCCTTCCGCTTCAATTACTATCATTACTGTATCAAACAGCCATAAAGTAAACATGCAAATCTGACTTACATGAAGACTTTCATGCAATCCTAAAACGCAATATAAAGTCATGATAAACGCAAATGATGAGAGCACAGTTGATGAAATAGCTACTACGTTTTGATGAATGGAATTATACTCTACCACCATACCTTGTACCTCTCGCCACAACTGTGTTGCTTTTTCAACCGACTTAATTTTTCCGGAATAAATTTTCTCTTTGAAAAGCAAACAATATTTTTGATAGCAGTAGCAAGGCGACGCTCCATAAAATGTGTGGAGAAGTATGCAATTCCCGAAAAGAAACATAAAAACCCAAGATGCAAGTAAAGAGCTGCTTAATTTTATAAAAAAGTCAAAACTAAAAAGGGAGAATTTTGAAGCCTGGTTTTCAAAATTAAAGCATTCTTCCAAAAACACTGCTCCAATGTTTAAAGGTAAACAAGGTTTAAAGAGGAGAAAAAGAAATGTTGAAAATGTAACGGTCGGCAGTGTTTGTATACATATTAGGATTTCATATTTAAATCTTGATGAGTGATCTGTCTGGGTCTCCGTTGGTAACCAGTTATTTCCTACGCATACGATTTTAAAATGGAAGATATTACAAATTTCATATTTAATTAGAAAGCTTAATATTTAAAATAAAGTATTACCGTTATATTGTGTCTCAAAGTTCATATGTGAGTTGAACAAATTTGCTAAAGCATACCGATGTCTGTAGAGTTCCACCACAATCGGTATTCTCAAATGTGTCATATTAGCAATGTAGAAAAGTGCCAAAACGAAATCTGGAAGGTCCAAATATGTGAATTTTGCAAAGAATCCTAGCCAAGCTAGCAGTAAAAATATAGTTGACGTGATTATTTTGATAAAATAATTTTTAGTTTGATCGGCGTTCACAGCAATTTTGTTATAATCGTCGGTTGGCAGGTGAATAATTGTGGTAAGCTTACCAAATATTTTTAGGTTTATAAGAAAACCTTTTGAGACACCTAACGCTCTGTACATTTTCTAGGAAAATTGTTAGTTTGGAATAGTCCCTACTCTTTTTTTCTATCAGAAGATTTGCCCTTTATTTTTGTAGATATAACTTTTCAGAAGGAATGGAGTGAGTTAACTGTCAAGATTCTCACGTTACAAATATCAATGCAAGGTCAGCTTTTGGTGTTGCTCAGTATGTCGTAGATTTATATACCCAGTTGTTATTCGTAAACATGATTCAATCATTATTGCTTCGGCAGATGTAAACATGCTACTATCTTAAGAGTGAAACACAATTTAGCCTTTCTGTAAATGTAAATGAAATTTAATCGCCGCCAAAAAATATACACTCGGGAAATTGTGGGACCATCTCAAACATGAAAGGTATCGCAGCATGTAGGTAAACAGTGATAAAAGTTTGATCGTAACATGATCGTAAAATTGTGTGTCTTTCTGTCATTGAAATTTTGAAGTCACACTGTACATATTCTGCTAACATTGTGTACCTTATGTTGTATAGTGATGTTTAATATTTGTGATTGAATCCTGTTCATCATGTTCTGTAAAACAAACAAATCGTGTTATTTATCAAAATTTTGTTTATTAAACCTAATGTTAGAAAATAGCAAAAGTACATGTTTGCGAGACCTTGACATGTTTGTGGATTCACTATTTTAAATTAAACAAAAAATGAAAAAGCTGTATTGTTTTAGTATTCCTGCATTGTAAAAACAGGTATACTGGTGACCCAAATTGAGTGAAATTCTCTCTTGACGAAAAATCATAACAAAGAAATGTTGATACTAAAAATTTTACATTATTTTTCAACCCGAATTTATATGTATGATAAATCTTTAGCTACTTAAGTGCTTCCACGTGGAGGGCATCTCAAGTTAGTTAAAGCTAATGAGTTGAACATAAAAAATTGTATTTAATTAATTTTCAGAAAAATCGTTATTCTATGAAACTTAATTGATTCAGCGGATCACCCTCATTTTTTTGCTTCCATTTATTAAATATGTGAGCATGTATAGAGAATAAAAATAGTTTTCTAAAGAAGCAATTACTTTTACGTGATCAACTATTTTACTTTATTTCAATATATAATGAGTGCTCTTTTAGCTTCTGATAAAAATCCATATTCAGAACTATCTTATTAAAAATCTAAATTGAATTATATTTTATCAAAAACTAGCTTGCGAAACCAAATTATGATGCCAAAAATACACTTTTATAAAACAAGGACTAAAAAATTAGGCGAATCTTATTTTTAAAAATTGATTTTTCTAGTGGATTTTTATATATAAACGAGAGATTATCGACTTCTCATTTTGAAACCCATATACTTACTCTTACTCTTCTTACGATCCTGTTGCCTATAAAATCCATGTGAAGATATTCTTTAAAAAATTTTATTGTAAAAATGGGAATTTCAAGTCTCAAAAGAAAGATCTTTCTTGAATTAGATCGCATATCAAAATCATCTTTAAGCCTTACTCCAGCTGCTGTGTACATCATGCTTCAGTTTCACAAATATTGGAACCTACCATTTTATTTTAAACTTACAAAAGCAGAATTTTCACCTTCATTAATCCTTCAACAAAACCCATTGTATAAATCTTCTAAAAATATTGTTGTTAATAATTCAATGTTGTCTTTGATTATATTCATATTTCTATTTTCCCTAGCAAGACTGCTGTACTTGTTTCAAGGAATCAGTGTCATCTCTCGACCAGTAAATTTTACTGAGCAGGTTTGTGTCTACATTTTCATCGTTTGTCTTTTAGTGATTTGTCTAAATTTTTACGGAACAATTCGTGTCTTTCAGCAAGAACTAGAGTATGTGGTGACCCAACGTTTTAAAATTATTCGGTTTAGTAATGAAATTGACTTTGGGAAATTGAATATTGGAGACCTAATTGTCATATCATTTGTCAGCTCTCTTGTCAGTATTCCAATCATTGTTGTACTTTTACCTGTAATTCTTAGCTATGACCCATTCCAGATTATTATTCTTTACTTTTTCAAAATGACAAACGACATTGTATTTTCTTATGTCATTAAAATTTCAATTGGAATTATGTACGGAATACTTACTTTATATTTTGCTTCGTATGTTATAGTCTACTTTCTAATAATAATTATAATTACCGAGGGTACTCAAAATTTATCGAGTAAACTTTGTGTATGGCCTGTTCTCCGGTTGAGAAGAATTTTTCAAGAAAAATTGCACTTGTATAGAAATCTTCAAATTATGATAAATCTTGGAAATTATATTGCTCAGATTTCGTTACTTGTGCTGGTAATATTTGGAGTGGGAGTGTCTACTGCTTGTGGATATATAGCAATTAGAAAACGAGATCAGTTTCCATTGCTTATAAATATTGCATGTCAACTTGTCGTTGTAGTGTGTGTCGTTGTTGACTTTCTCTTTGTAAATCTTGCGGATATTCCGTACAGAAATGTTGTTCGTTTTAAGAAAAAGTGGAAGAAACGTTTACACGCATTTCAAAATTTGGAAAGAAGACAGATAAAGGGCTGTCCACTAATTGGATATAATATTGGACCTTTGAAAAATGTCAGAAGATACACTGCACTTGTTATTATATATCATATTATAGCTTGTACAGTAAATATGCTTTTGCTTCAATAAGGAAGTTCATTAACTAATCTATTTAATTAAATAAATAACTTTATCCAACTACAATTGTGCATCATAATTACTTAAGAAATATTTACATTTATATTAACTACATGTTTTATCCTTTAAAAACTCGTAAGTAAAAACATTTTAAATTTTTTAAAGTTGGTATTAAAATATTGGTAGGATCTCATAAAATTGTTGTGTTCCCCCAAATTATTAGTTAAGTTATAATTATAAATACATTAATAAGAATAAGATTAAAAAAATAAAAACATTTTAAAAGTTAATAAGTGAAATATTTGTTGTCAAAAGCACCCGAATTTAGTAAAGCAGTCGCCAACTCATACAACGACTCATGAACATACAGCACATCTTTCGTCATAAAATCGCTAATGTGCTTCACATATTTGTATCCTCTCGGTTGAAAGAACTCCTCAAGAGCTTTCTCCTTCCCGGGAATATGATGATACTCAATTGTAAAAACTTTGAAGGATATCTTATCAAACGGAATCGTCTCCAAAATTCCTAGCTCCGCCCCTTCCACATCCAAATTGAAGTAGTCCACATGCTTCACATCCAACGCTAAAAGCATTGTGTAAAGCGGAATACACTGCACAGTTTCTGTGACAACGACTCCGTGTTTTTTATCTTGATTTAGTCCAGATCTGCCAGTTTCCTTCGGATTTGAGAAGAATGTGAGCTGTTCCGGATGTTGGGTTGTACAAGCGGCTGTGTTTACAGCCCAACAATTTCTTTTTCTTTGTAAAAGTTTCTTAAACGGAATTGGAGCCGCTTCGACAAGAAGGCCAGTCCAGTTGAATTGCATTTCCAGACGAATTGTTCCAGAAACGTAGAATCCATCGTTGGCACCCATTTCAATAAAGTATCCGCCTTTCTCCGTGTTATATTCGGGCTGCTCAATTATCAGTTTCTCTATCCACTTGAGTTTCTCCTTGTTGCTGGGAATATCTTGTGGGACTTTGTAAATCGCACGGTTTACTTGCGATTGGGGAGGGGGCGCCACTAGAAAAGTTTCTTTGAAGGCGGCGATTAAACAGGGATTGTCTTGATCGACGGGCTGACCGAATATGAAATCCTTGTAGTTACCTGTAAAATTAATAAAAATTATTACAAATTATTAAAAATATCAACATTTTTTTTGTGATGTTTTCTGCGATGATCATTATTTAAATGTGAAATTAACTTACAATTACTCGCTTCTTGTTTGTTCCCGTCATCATTTTTAAGCTTCTGCAGGCCTTCGTCAAAGCTCAGAGGTATAAAATTTGTCGGGATGTCCAGATCAAATATACTCTCAAAAGGTTCCGCAAAGTTTGTTTCGAGTTTTGATTTGGGAGATTTGATGAAATGGAAACTTCCCACGAATAATGTGAAAATTACAAGGAAGAAAAACGCTACGCCACAATATCTCAAGAGTTTGTTGACTTGCTTGGATCTAAAGTTATCCATTTTTTAGTGTTTATTAGCTTTTTTAGAAATTGTTAACTTTCAATTTAAAAAAATGTCCTTCACATTCACCAAAACTTTACTATTCTGCTATTAATGAAACAATCTGTGATAGTCTAGGTTTCTGAAGTTCTTCTGCTCGCTGCACAAATGTAAGTGGGAGCGCAGACTATTCATCACACCAGCATATAAGCTTTGAGGACCAAGAATTGCTTTGGGATTTTGTTTGATGTGAATTTCCATGGGTACCTGTCATCTAACCAAATATTATTCTTTGCTTTTCTTCCAGCTTGAAAATGTTAAGGTCACGTAGATTCCAAGCGTATTTTAGGATAAAAAGGTATGAAATAAACGAAGTGGTTTCAGAGAACCTGCGGTTTGGATATAATCTTTGTTTTCTATGGCACGTATTTCGTTTAAGCTTGCGGCTTAAATAGTGAACAGGTACATACTGGATTTTTTTCCATTTTAACTAGAAATTTGCGAAGTGGTAGTGAATGATGCTTTCAAGCAACAGCAGCTTAAATGATTAAAAAACCGTGTGCACCTTCCATTTGTCCTTTATGCAGTGAAACATTACATGGCATAACCAGAGTAAAAATAAAATGTCTAGACAGCATGCCTATTCATATAAGTTATGTGAGATGCTAAGCCTATTCATTTAGCATTAGAGCATGGTTGGACACACCTGCAGAGCTAAAGTAATAAAAACACATAGTTCATTTCAGTTGGAAAAATGCAAAACTAGCTAAGTACAGTATGAAAGTACTTGGCACATAATTATACAACGTGGTAATATTTGTATACTTGATTTATATATAACTTTATGGCAAAGTGTCTAACAGACTTGTTAGGTACATATCTAACTGATAATTAACTTGCAAAATGGTGCTTTATCATCACTAAAACTAGTACTAATAGAATTAAAAATAGAAAAGCAACTTGAGGCTTATAACTGGTTATCTGACATTTTTAAATAAGAAATATGTAAAAACAGACTTAAATTTTCAATAATCTTTTTTGATTTACTTTTTTCCGTTTTTTAATGAATATTAACATACACATGTGCAAAGACAACATTTATTGAATTTAATTAATTTAAAAGCAACATATTCACTGCATATTCCACAATTCTATTTGCAATCAGAAGAGCAGTAAATTGTCTCACATTTCGCATCGGTCCAATGCTCATCCCTATTTCTGGACACGAGTTAATTTGTCTTCTTTCCAATTTATCTCCATTTTCTATACATCTCTTCCAAATTATTTTAAACTTCATTCCATTTCTATTAGGAGCATCAGCCAAACACAGTACGAGAAAATCAAGAACAAAACACACAACGATTACTACAATAAATGCTGATGAAACCAAGAATGGAAAATCCCGGTGCATTGCCACCGCAACAAATGCTGAAGCACTTGCTAGCAAAATTCCAAATGTTATAAGAGTTAACAATGATGATGAATATACTTCATTAGTGATAATGAGTAATATTTGAAGAATTCTAAACGTCTTAAGTTTTCTACGATATTCATACCGTCTCAAAAGTGTACATTCTATCAACATTTTAGAAATATCCTTATTTCCTTCGCAAAATACTAAAAGCATTACAATATAAATAAGCGATTCTACCGAAAAATACGTGCCTAATAATCTGTAAATGATTGCTTCTATAACCGCCCATACTAGAACCGGTAGTTTAGTGTTATTTGTCAATGATTTTGTTAACAAATCAGCAAATATGTGAACCGGGCCATACGGAAATACAAACGGTGTGAGTACGGCGACACACGGGAAACAAAGAAATGAAAAGACGATTCCGTAAATCAACATATTCCCAAAGCTATTTCGCTTTAAGTGGGATGCTAAGTTAACAGGCATTATTTTAAGGTGCTGTCCAAATAGATAAACGACTTGAGCATGGGAAAGATATACAGTTATATGAAGTAAAAGACCAATTGTGACTAAGCATAGCATTAAGACGTTTACACATATTTGCTCTTTCAAATTTAGAGGTAGGTTTTTATCGTTTCTGGTGCTAAATAACCACAACAATCTTACAAACGTAAAAAGTTCAAGGAGGATTGAGGAATATAATAATAATTTTCTGATGAATTGGGTCTCTTTATTTGTTTTATATTCAAGATTTATCCTTGCTGTTATATTATTTGAAAAGGTTTCTTGAACGATGAAGGGCATCGCCCATCTGCTTTGAAATAGTTTCCATACGTTTATAGCACCTGGGGAAAGTGATTTCGAGGATTGAAAAAACTTTAGAACCGAATAATAAATTCTTTCCAAAAAGCCTATAGTTCTCATTTTATTGCGCAAACTATTGAATGCTTTTATTAGTAGGTTTAAAAATATGTAAAAACTAGAATTGAAGTTACTGAAAATGGAAACAATAATTTTTTAATATATTGGCTTCAAGTTTTGTCCTTATGACCTGCAGTAAGAGTTCTTCTATCAAGTTGTGCTGTGTAATTGATTCTAATTTATCAAGCCATACATAATGACTTAAATGACTGAAGGACTTTTACAAGAAATTACTTTAAAAATTGTTAATTTACAGGATTTTGAGTTTTGAATTGCAAAAAATGTATGACTTATTTTCTTTGATCAATTTACGATATAAATTGTGTCAGATTGGGCTCATACTTTTTACAATTGACATGCTTTGAAAAATAAACTGTTTTAAAACTATTTGGATGTGTAATAAATTTAATTGTAAAATATTCGTATAAACGTCAAAGATTGTAATGGGGTATTATTGGGGCGGGGAGGATTTCTATACCAAATTGTTTGTGCACTTAACAATTTTCGCTTGAGTCATCAAAATATCTGGATATTACTTTAGCTCTATACAGAATAAATTGGTCCACTTTTGCTTAATTTCCATTCTGGTAATGGTAATTGTCATCAAACTAAATCTTTATTTTTAAGAGGAGACTATTGCCAAGTTTAAAAAATTAAATTATAATGCAATTTGAATTTTGAATGTAATGTTGTAACAACTGCAAAATCTGCTGCCAGTAAATTATCAAATTCACCAATTTATTAAAAATAGGACCGGTTTAAAGAATTGATGACTTAATGTGCAGTACCTTCCAAAAAAGCACATTCCAAATATTTGTTTTATAGATGGGTATTGTAGCAACTGAAAGTTGGTTGAAACAAACATAGAGAGCTATCTATATTATGCATATTTAGAATACTTTAATGATTACTTCTAGAAACTGTTCATTTCATGATTTGTATGCTGCTGTGTGCTTTCTTTGGTGTATGTATACATATGTTTTCAGGATCGGCAGAAAACACACGCAAGAATGTAATTATTAAAAAGGCTATTTTATACCTATTAACTTTTCTCTGTGCTTTTATTTTTATTAATTACGTTTATAGTTGCTCCATTCTCAATTTTAATTATTTTGCATGATAATTGTTTTAACAGTACTGAGAAAATTGAAGATTCATAATTATAAGCTTAAGTATTTACCAACAATAAAGACTTCTTGAGCTTAAGTGTGTTTACACATTTCTTACACGTTCGGTTGCATTCTTTTTTATTACAATATTCAGTAATAAATTTGTACACTTATTGCCTGATAGTTATTTGCTTTACTTTTCATGTTATTTTTTATCAATAAGTGTGCCATGTTTAAACTATGTAAGTGACTAAATTATATTCGAACAAGTAATCATTAAATGACACAAACTCCTCTGGCAGGTCACAAAATATTCGGTTTACATGACAATATTTTATCATGAAAAATATACATTATTTGGAATTTGTTTTACAAATTACCCTTCCCTTCTTCATTCCGTACAAATCATTTGTTCTCGAAAGCATTGAAAACGAAATTGAGTCTCCGCACCTTAACCAACATTGGCAGTTCATCAATTTGTTTCATCACTGCACTTTCCACTTCATAAAAGACGAAAACTCTTGGTTGATTCTCTTCAATAACGTTATAGAATTCTGTAGTCTCCATAAATTACCTGGTATTAAATGTGTAAGCCTACATACAAATTTTAAAACACAAAATTACCAAAAACATAACCCAACTCCTTTCTACAACTCTACGTTCACTCTTATTCGACATTATTTTCCATGCATTGTTGAGCTCCCGAGTGTTAACTATTATCGAATTAGTTTCTACCAAGTAGAGCAAGATCAGTGGATAGTTCATCATGATAAATTTGGAAGATATAAGAAATACACAAGGATTCATGTTCCAGACTACGGTTTTGTACCAGTCCAGCCAACAGTGAGCGAGTCACAGATAAATGCGTTCTTCAGATCACAAAGCCAAATCCATAGGAAATCAAGAGTGTTTCTATTTCATTTTGAGAAAGATTCAATCACAAGCTTATGCGTCGGATGTTTTCTTTCCTCCGTAGAATTCAATCCAGAAACTCATTTCAAAGAGATCAAAATTTTCACCAAAGTTTTGTCAAATGAGTATTTAAATGAGATTTTAGACTTTGTACCCAAATATCGAGATATAGCGCATCAACATCTTAGATGTCCGTATACCAATGAAAATGCTAACCATTATAGAGACTTCTTCTTTGTGGATTGCATTTGGGAAGTTTTTCAATGGGCTTATAATGTCAGCTATGAAAGCGTTTATTTCGATATTCGACATGATTTTGTGCAGCATGATAGTTATGCCATGAGTCAATATACAAATATATTTGTGTTTGCGTCAGATCATGCAGGTTTTTGGAATACAATTTTTAATCAACGTCAGAGCAAAAACATGGAGCTCAAAACATATTTTCAGTGTTGTCACCATTCGATCTTAAAGGATGGGCCGTAGTTCTTACAAGTTTTCTTGCTTTTGGTTTAGCACTAAAAGGAACGGGATCTTTTATCAATGCATATTTCTGGTTATTTGGTGTAATTCTTGAGCAGCTGGACACATGAAGAAAACAAGTAAATAGAAGAAATTGGTTTCTTGTTGCTTTGTGGTTGTTTACAGGAATTTTGATTAGGTTTAGTTACACGTCATCCCTTTTTACATACATGACAACCGAGTCAGGTCCTGGATATGTACCAGCGTCGCTGAATGAACTTCTTTATTACAATAATAATACCTTACCATTCTTTGGACACATAATTAAAAATTACCTTTTTCATGAGTTGAATTATGTTGAGGAATACGAGTCAATATTGAAATTATCGTTACGTGATAGATTGGAAGTATTGATAGCAAAACTTTTGCCTGCAGACTTGCTTGATGACATATTCTTTAAAACCGAAAGTGAAAATATCCATAATTTTATAGATCTGGATTGTAACCTTGTAAATCCCATTTTAAGGAAACTGCAAATGTTTGAAGATCTAAAATTCGAAGCCATAAAATATATATGCATGAATCAGAATAGTTTCGCTGTACTTTTTGAAAGCCACATGCAATCGTTCAACGACGACGATTTTATTTTAGCTTCAATTTTAAAACTGCGATTGTATTTACTAAACACATTTCATATAATTGAAAACATAGAACCCGAATCCACAACAAGACTTTTAGCTTGGTACTCTAACGGACAAAAATTGTTTCATTCATACTTTGAAAATTTTTTAGGGTCATTAGTTGAGTCTGGGATTTACAAATTTCAGTACTCTCATTTACAATTTCAAGGTATCAAGCGTACGATATTAGAAAAATTTACAGATTACGAATTGGTTCAGAACGCTTTAAAACAATGGAACACTTTCAAATGTTTTTGTTTATACAAGAAAACTTGTTCTTTAAACGAATTAGTGGAAACATCTCGACAAGAACATACAGGAAGTATAAACTTGATATCGCTATGGGTTTTGTATTTATTTCTTATTTTGGCATGTGTGCTTATATTTTTAATTGAAAAGATTATTGCATTAGTTAAATCATGTTAGCTTTAAGATTAAAAATTTAAAACATAAAATATTTATTTATATTAAAATATTTACAAACAGATTCGAAATGTTATTTTGATTTTGTCTTACACACAATTTGATTACTAAGCTTAAAGTAATAACATGTAAACCGTACAATCAACAACACGATCAGCAATTAAAAGTGCAGTAAACTGTCTCACATACCACATTGGACCAATCTTATAACCAATAATTGGACATGATTTTATCTGTTTTCTTTGAATATAATTTCTACAAGTTAAAAATTGTTTCCAATGTCTAATAAACGCCAAACCTTTTCTGTACGGTAAGTCTGCAAGACTCACAAACAGAAAAACATTCACAAAACTTATAACTACCACTACCGGAAAACCTATGTAAGGGACAAAAGGAATTTTATGATACATTCTTATGGATGAGTAGCCACAGGAACTGGCTATTAATGTGCCAACAATTACCAGAATTAGAAATAGATTTTGTGCAAATATGTTTGCACCTGTAATCAAAACTTGCAGTTTTCTGAAAGACAATAGTTTTTCATGAAATTTAACTCTATTTGGAGCATGTGGCCAAATACATAATTTACACACAAATTGATTACAACCTTCAATAAATATAATAGTAAAAAGGGTATATACCACTAACTCTATGATAAGGTAAAGTGCTGAGGTCCCATAAGTTAGTGCAGCTACAAATTTGATGTAAACTCTAGAAATGTTATCATGTGAAATAACTTTGAACAAAACACTTTGAACAGGATCATAATTTATAACAAATGGGGTGGCAGCAGCAAGAACCGGGATCCAAAAGAAGAACCTGACGAATCCAAGAAGTAAGAATTCTGTGAACTTCACTTTGCGAGGGTTGAAGCTGGCATTTACTGGGAGAATTTTAAAACGTTCTTTTACTAGCTCAACAATTTGTGGGTGGAAGTGGTTCACAGTGATATACGGAGTAAGTGTAAATATTGGAAAGCAAGTCGTCATAATTGCTATGCAAACTTTTTCAGAAAATTCATCAAGTTTCGTATGTCCACCATGCTGATTCCATATAGCAAACAGATCTAGTAATTCTGTCAGGGCAGAGAGTAATATAAGAAATGTCACAATTAGTATTGCTCGTTTTATTCGTAAAGTTGAAATGTTTGTGAAGTGCCTGCTATTCACAACAACTTTAAAGTTTAATCGTTCGTTTTCAACTAATTGGAATGGGCGAGTCCATAACTTTTGTAGTTTTAAAAGTACCCAAACTGATATAGGGGTTAGGTCTCCTGAAGACAGTCTTAGGTTAATTGGCTGTAAAGAACTTTTTGGCTTAGATTGTTTAAACAATTTTGAAATGTGCTTTACTAACAAATGTCTAGGGTCGAAGTCCTTTGGTGCAAGTTTATTTTCTAAAATATATTTATCACAGATGAACATTGCTTTCACTTGTAAAATATTTTTCTGTCTAGTGTCGTGAATACTTATAAGAAGAGTTTTGAAGTTTAAATACTTTTAATAAAATGTTCAACACAAATATCAATGTCAGCACTCAGCACATATATTAATAATCACAGATGTGCAGGGCAACGCGTATAAAGAGTAGCATATACTTGCCAACCCATTTGGTAAAAGCCAGCACACAAATATAAAGGTCAACACACAAATTTAAATGGCAACACACAAACGTAAAGGTTAACATACAACTTTAAAGGGCAAAAAAACACAAGAAGCAACAAAAATAGAACCAGAAATTTAATGCTGCCTAAATGTAATAAAGCTTGTAGTCAATATGCTTATATGGGTTTTTGTATCTTTAACTTCTCATCATCCAAACAAATAAAGCTCTATGAATAAAATAAAATACGATTTCAATCTGCCAGCAGTGCCGCTGGAAAAGGTATTTGCATGCAGCTAGTATATGTTTGCTAGAAAACATGTAATAAGCAACGAACATATTTGTGAGAGTAAGTTTTTTCAGTATTACCGTATTAGGATATTTCACGCTTTCTATCAATAATCGGTAATTATAACAAGAATCAAGTTTAAATAGATTTTTTAACCGGTTTATGAAATACTGTTTTGCTTACAATGACTAATTTATCGCGTATATGGACAATTTAACGTCTAAACATACGCGTGTTAATAAATTATGCGTGTTAGTATTTCATATTTATTTAGAATAGAAAGTTATTGCTCATGCCATTATTCCAGGCACTTCATAGTTTAAACAAATCATAACCGGATACAAAATCTCAGTAACTACAATCAAAAATTAAGTTAAGTTAATAAATATTACATAACCTAAAGTAATAACATGTAAACCGTACACCCAACAACCCTATCCGCAATTAAAAGTGCAGTAAACTGTCTCACATACCACATTGGACCAATCTTATAACCAATTATTGGACATGATTTTATCTGCTTTCTTTCAATAAAGTTTTTACAAGTTAGTAATTGTTTCCAATTCCTAATAAACACCAGAGCTTTTCTATACGGTAAGTCTGCAAGACTCACAAACCGAAAGAGAAACACAACGTTCATGATCACTACTACTGGAAAAGCTATGTAAGGGATAAGTGGAATTTGACCATACATTCTTACAGATGCGCAACCGCAAGAGCTAACTATTAATGTACCAATAGTTACCAAAGCTAGAAAAATATTTTGCGCAAATATGTTTGCAACTTTAAACAAAACTTGAACCTTCCTAAAAGAAATTAGTTTTTTGCAAAATTCAAATCTATTTGGAGCCCTTGGCCATATGCATAATTTACACATAAATTGATTAACTCCTTCGTCAAATATAATAATTAAAAGTACATACACCACTAACTCTATAATAAAGTAAAGAGCTGAGGTTCCGTAAACTATTGAAGCTATACACTTAAAGTAAACTTGAGATAGTCCATAATTACAAATAACTTTACATAAAACACTTTGAATAGGATCATAATTTATAACAAATGGGGTAGCAACAGCTAGAACTGGAATCCAAAGGAAGAAGCCGACGAACCCAAGTAGTAAACGTTCAGTGACTTTGGCTTTACGGAGGTTGAAGCTGACATTTACCGGGGGAATTTTAAAACGTTCTGTTATTAATTCTACTATTTGTGGGTAGAAATGGTTCACAGAGTAATACGAAGTAAGTGTAAATGTTGGAAAGCAAATCGTCATAATTGCTATGCAAACTTTTTCAGCAAATTCATCAAGTTTTGGATGCCCATCATTCTTGTTCCAGTCGGAAAACAAATCTAGTAATTCCATCAGGGCAGACAGTAATATAAACCATGTTACAATTACTATTGCTCGTTTTATGCATAAAGTTGAAATGTTTGTGAAATATCTGCTACTGCTATTCACAACAACTTTGAAACCTAATCCTTCATTTTCAATCACTTCAAATGGGCGAGTCCATAACATTTGTAGTTTTAAAAGTACCCAAACTGCCGTTGGGGTAAGATCTTTTGAAGACATTCTGTAAAGTAAAGTGACTGTAAAGAACCCTTTGGTTTTTATTAAAATATGTACAACCTTATTGGAACCAGCAAAGACATACTAACTTTCTTCCTTTAGGAAAATTTCAATTCCAAAAATTTATTTATCGCAGACAAACACTATGTTTATTCGTTAAACATTTTTAGTCCTGTGTCGTGTAGATTTGTAAGGAGAGTGTTTGAGTTTAATTTTTTTTATATATCATGTGCCGAACAAATGTAAAGGGCAACGCACACGTAAAGGGCAACACACATGTAAAGGTCAGTACATAAAGACGAATACATGAAGCTCAACACAAACGAAATGGCCAACACACAGATGTAAATGGTAACTTGTACATTATATAAAAAGCAACACATCTAAATCAAGTTTAACATACATAAACTACCAACTTATTTGAAGATTAACACATTCCAATGCTTATACATACATACTTCCACTTCCGCTCGTAAACACATTTGCGTTTAGGCAGCATATATCTAGTGGAAAGCATGCATTATAAAAAGTACATATCTTTTCATGAGAGTCAATTTATTATTAATACCATATTAAATGATGCCAGGCACTTAAAATCCTAATTGGATGAAATAGTGATAGAGTTATAAATGTATAATGCAGAAGAAACAACGTTATGATATGATGGTAATAAATTTTGGGATTAATATATAATTTTTAAATAAATTTATTGCTACAATATCATCAACGGTTTATAAAAAAAAAGAATTGTAGGAGTAATCAGCTCCTGGACGGATTCGCGGCCACAGCCATATCCGTCTTTATTATTCCGTTACCATTCATTACAATTTGATATACTTAACTATGAGCC
>JAQIXW010001160.1:0-21226 GCA_034700685.1 Willowsia buskii
AACTCGCGAATTTCTTTCGTGAGTCCTTGACAGCAAGATCAAACAATGCAATTGCCTTAAGAGGACCACCAACTCCTTTGTCTTTACATATTCGAATATTTTTGCAAATGAATAGTAAGGTATATGACAAAGTGTTATCTTCGAAATGATAATGTTCAGCACATGTATATTTTTTCAAACTTTATTCATTTGCCAACACTTCCTTTGATTTGAGATGGACATCAATTTCGATCCCAGGTGTGACCCAAATCTATGTATATATGACTTAAGCTTACATCTTATTGGGAATTTTTACATTAAAATATAATATGAAAAACTCGAGCATAATATTATTGGGGTTTTTATAGAACACACCATCAATCTATTTGGTCATCCAAATTTAAGCATTTTCTTTTCAAGCTTAATATCACGTTCTGATCGATAAACCCTTTCTTCTGAATAAAAAGATGGAATTTTTGAATCATTTAATAATAATAATCCTAGAGGCTGCACTACAATGATGTAGTTTACCCTTTTTATTTTCTGATGCCGAGCATCATGGGAAAACGGGAAAGATTATTACCTTTAGAAGAGGACATCGATTTAATGTGATTGAAAATAGAAATTGCACCTTTCCAATGTCATTTCAACCCGTTTCATCAAAGTTTTTGTCTGTTGTACTTTTTATATATAATTTATATAAATTTGATCGTACAAGTTTGCAGTAATAATCCTTTCCCATTCTTGTTCAATACCGTCAACCATATGGAGCTGAAGTAATAAGAGGAATCCAGTAAATAACATAACATATAAATGTAATATACAAGGCTACCAAAGTAGCAAATGTATCGGAACTGGAACCGTTGTCGTCTTTATCCAATTCAATAACAGAATATTTTTTGTACCTTATACTCAGCATAATGGAGAGGATGGAAAGGGGAAACCGTTTTTTATTCCATGAAACTGCTGATCATGATCGGAAGCCTTTTTTTCTGATACAGTATAAACCAAGTAACGAGGAGAGACGTGCATAACGCACCCTTTTTTCTCTATCCTTTCCTTCTGTCTTCCTCTTTTTTATTTATTTAATGTTTTTAATGTTCCTCAACACTTTATGTAGTGTATTGGTGTTGTGCACACATATACACACTCTGATGAACTCTTGCACAATGAAGGAGCAAAAGAAAGATGTTTAAAAGAATCCGATACTCAAATACAGTTAGTTTTTTACTCGTTTTACTTTGAAAGCTACTCTAAAAAGTTTATTGCAAGTTATGACCAGATCTGGCTTCTAGAATTTCATTGATTTCAATTCAATGGTGAAATTCCCAGCGTTTAGAGTATTTAACAATGCCATAAGCACAACAAAATATTATAAAGTTTTAAAAATCTTCTATCGTTTTGCTGGATTGGGCCATCAAAGGGTCTTCCTGGTCAGCATAAAAAATTGTGAAGAAAACCAGGAACTAGCACTGTTGATAAAGTAAATTGAGTTTTTTATCACTCAACCAGTTAGTTCACACACACACCAGCTCATTCATTCTTTTTGTGAAGGAAAGTTCATAAGGCGAAAAGAGAAGTGGTATACCATCAGCATAAGTTTGCAATAAATCTACTGACATTCCAAACAAATCTTTTATCCTTATCTCCGCACAGTTGAGGTAAAACAGTTTTGGGATTAAATACAAGTGCGACCACAACAGCGATGGAAGGACTTCCTGCTGCGTGGTTTGTCGGTTTTGTGTCGTTTTGCGCGATAGTTGTGCCGCTGTAGGTACGGACGACATCATTGCTTTATGAAAATATCTACATGTATGCTTTGTACTGATGACTTTTTGGCTTTATTTCACTTTTCACACATTTTTTACCAATACAAATATACATGTGAATTGCATTGTAGCTTCTTTGAAGCATTTTCTCTAGAAAGGATACTTTTTTATCAATCATGATATCCTGCAGAGATGTCTACACATGCATGTATTCTATGATTAGCTTTTCCTCAGCTAATGCATTTTTCTTTAAAAAAGAGAATGATAAAAATAAATGCAGGCATATGTATTTATGTGGATCACGGAAATCCGTATTTACTTTATTTTTAAAAATAGAGGAAAATGTCGTTTGCTAAAGCTCATCGTCTGTAAAGATCACTCTTGCATACAAAGACAAGCCACTTTGTTGCCTAATCATTTTAGGGAATAATTTACGACTACCGCAAAAATGGGCTGAAAAACACGGAAAAGAAATTAAAGGGATTTACTCAACACTCATTGCAATAGTTTGCCTACTATTTTCATCTCTTTCTAAATTGCCTGAAATTCTTTTTTTTTTCTCCCTTAAAGTCGACTGAAATATGGTAATTTATTGCCGAACCACTTGGGCTGTTGAGTAATTACTAATAGATGAAAACACAGAGAAACGAGTGAAAACCGACGGCATTATAATTTACGGTTGCACTGTTGAAATGTTGAAAGCAATGGACAGATAGATGAATGAATGGGATGCGCTTATTCTTGGATAAAATCCCGGAAAAGAGATTTTAAAACGGTTTATTCAAAGAAAAACCGAGAAGCAATGTTTTATACTTTTTCTTTCAAAACCTGTTGTTTTACATGTAGAATTCTTATTTTAAAAGTGTGTGGTTTCTGCTGATGAGCCACAACCCGCATTTTTCTATGACATCTTCCCACAAACAGCATTTCTATCCCAGTAAAAACTAATGTTTGTCTCTCAACTTTTTTCCACGAGAAAGATACATAATTATGAACTAAATGGTGAGATATCTGGGGGAAAATTGTTTTGCAGTTGTTCATTCGTTTTGAAGAAATGGTCGGTATTTGATCTTAAAACTTTCCAACTTTCAAAGATGACTTTTCTTCTGGAATTCAAAAATGACAAAATATTTGGGGCCCATGTGTCAACCGATACAAGTAGACATCATAAAAACAAGAAACAACGAGCGAAACAGATACTTTTAAATACCAAAAACTATGGAACTAGTCTTCCAATAATGTTTAATGTTAAATACACAATAATAGCAGTGACTAGAATCAGTGTCGCTAAGAAAGGGGAGAACGCTTCACTAGCAATAACAGGCACAAAGTGACATTACAGCATCTGGGAGAGAAGAAGTTTTTTAAGGGGAGAATAGAAATCCATTTCTCTCCTTGTTTTCATCTTATACCAAACTTGAGAAAAAATTGACAAATACTAATAATAATGGTATATAATGTGTATGTATTGAAAAATATTTAAATGCGATCAGTATTCCACATCCACTGGTATAAATAGCCTGGAATTCGGTCTCCTTATTTACTACGAAAGGTTGATGATTTCAGTATATTTACAATGCGAAGGTTTTTTCTCTTCTTCTTCTTCTTGGTCTTACCTCTTTTCTGTCGTGCGTTTTCTTAATTTCCAAACAGGAAAAATCTGAAAGATGCATACATACGGACTAGGGACCAAGAGGAGTTTGATGGTTTGATGTAAAGTTCCTCCCGCTGAGAAGTGATCAGATGCATCATTTATATGGACGGATGGATGGATGACTGCAAGGAGAGATACATGGGAAGCTGAAAACCAAAAGAGGAGACACTAGTAATACAACAAGTAAGACCAAACTTGCTAAGAAGAGCTTACAAAACTTTGAAAAAGCTTTGTTCCAATCCAATAGCCCTCCGTTCCATAGTGCGGCTGATGTACCAATGTCATTTATACACCAGCATCAACTGATCTCTACAAAAAATACTTATCCACGATGATGACTACGGCACGGCGCAACAGGGTACACACAGCGAAAGCACATTTGCCTCTTGTGGAAGACTTGCTGCTAGATAGCGATTTTTTGAACCCATATTTTTCAAATCAATAGGATTCTAAATTTTTGTCTCTCATTCTCTCCATCCATGTAGATTTTTTATTGGAAAATGAGAAGAGATGCATGGTTGCTTCATGTATCGTCGTCATCATAATCAGCATGCATATAAAGTACTTAATATCTATCACTTTGTAAAAAATGACTCCTTTCTTTCCCTCTGATGCATGGTGTTCCAGAAAAGAATAACTACGTTATGTTTATATATATATATATATATTATATGATGTGTGTATGTTTACAAATACTACAACCCTCACATATTTACATGTGTCTTGAGATAAAATAAAAGTGCACAAAGTGTACATGTCGTCATCATAAAATCCAATACAAAACGCAGCAGAAATGAAAGGCATAAAGAAAAGGGGAACTTTTTTTGCCTTCTTTCCTCTTCTTGTTCACTCATATTTTAAACATTGGTTTTCTTACAAGAAGAGAGAAGAACAACGGTGCACTATAAAAAATGCAACAAATGTTTGGTTGGTTGGTTTCGATATTTATACATGCACAATGTGTTGGACAACAGGACGAAAAATCAGAGGCAAAGGTAAGAAGACGCAAACGGAGGGAAGTAGGGGAACCATGTGAAGTGATGGATCGGAGGTGATTTATCTTGTGATATATTTAATCCTTTCTCGTTTTTCAGTCCATTTCTCAATTCTCTTTCTAGAAAAAAAAGTTACTGACGCTGACAATGACTGAGCTCGATATGTGTATTTTATATAACCTCGAGTTGTTTCTTGCAGAATATTGTAGATGCTTCGTTTGCATATTATGTGGTATTTATTATTATTTTTGGTTGAAAAATGTCCACGAAATGTGCATTAAAATGGTTGAGATCTTATGAACATTATTAATATGTGAAAATTCTAATGCTCACTGCGTGATGGTAATTTATAGAAAGTCTGGTATCGGTACTTAACTAACTGATACGGAGCAAACTCGACAATGTAACGGCTGAGTGGCTCGCTTACACGTCACCGACACATCATCGTCTTTCATCGTCGTGACATGTTCATGAAAAGTCATCTCTGCCGGATAAGGAAAACGAAAATATATTGCTTCTGTGGTTGAAATGCATAAATAAGTAGTTTTCTTGTTTAAAAAAAGGCAAAAAATATTGTGAATGCACGGGCAAAAATCTTATGAAATGCTCCAAAGAAGCGTCCCATCAGTGTTCTTCATTCGTTTCAATCGGAAATGCAACAACCTCGACAAGGGACAAACGAGCAAGGTACAGATTTGACACTCAGGAGCTACCAATCATCGTCATCAGAATATCAACGAAGAAACACATTCGAAACGTTGGTAGTACTTACGGAAATGGACTTGTATGCTGTGCACTGTGAAGTTTGACAAAATGCATACACAAGAGCTCGAAGGGACAGAGAGACATAAAAATATTGTCAATGCTATACCGTATAATATCGCGTTGTTTAAAATTTACACTTATTCTTTTCAAAATCTTAAAAGATAGAATTGAATAAAAACATAATTAACTTTGCAAATATTATGCAACTTTCTTGCTATTGATTTTCGAATGTATAGTTTGAATCATTGCAGTCTAGTATAGGTGAGAAATATCGATAAAGATAAATGCGTATAGTATTTAGCGATTAAATATCATGCATACCACATGTAAGTATTTTGAGTACGAATAATTCACTCCACTTTGTATCTTGGACAATGATGGCATGTCAAAAGAAATATGGTCGGTTTCGACTTGGTTTCGACAGAAAATTTATTGTACTTATTTAATCAACGATACGCATAACGATTTATATATAGGGTATAACAAAATGAAAGGATTGCGGGCCGTTACTACACAAGGTATATTGTTATGTTAAAACATTGTGCTAATAGTAAAAACCAAAAATCCATAAGGTATCATCATGATCATGGGCATTAGTCGTTAGTCATCATCAAACCTTGTGAGCATTTCTTTTCTTATGCACACAGACCGTTTTTTCTCAACATTTTTCACGCTTCATATTTGATTACACTGGACATCGTGATGCCCAAAACGCGTCTTGTCATGTCGTCGGCTGCTGCCGCTGGTTTGCTGCTCGCTCGTTTTCTTTTCTGGCTTTATGCCCGCATACGCAGGCAGGCATCATCTCATTATCATCATCATCATCATCATCACCATCAAGTATCAACCCTGCATATATGCGAGCTCATGTTTGATGTCTTCTCTTTCGTCATCTAGAACGAGCGGCTGAAAGCTTTGTGGGAGTTTTTAACTTTTTTGCATTCAATCTTTGTTCCGACTTGTGTGTACACAATTGTCCATTACGTTTTCCTCTTTGAGGGAATAAAAAAGTTAAAAGATGCACCAACAGCTTGACGTTGTCAAAGAAGACGTACAGAATTTCATGTTTTTTGCTGTTCCATATTATTACATTACATTGAAACTATTGCTTCTTAGACTTCTCCACACCGCCACACCTCAGAAACATCATCGTAAAAATGATAATATGATGTTCTTCTAATTTCATTGTCTCTTCTGTGCCAGTTAATGATCATTATTATTAATAAGCCTATGCTACTTGTACATACGTCGTAATCAACATTTTCAACCCTATAATTTGTTACATGAAGCAGTAATAAAAAGGGTACTACTGAAACACATAGATCATAAAAGTATGTAGTTGCTTATGTGTATTTTACAGATATACTCAGAGATAGTGCACTACCAGATAATACGACTTTCTGAGCATGCTGATGCTCTCATCATTAATTATTTGACTATTTGTGATTTGCATCCTACATACTAACGCGATATATTATACATTTTTCAATTTATTTGGGAATATACTTCCTTTTTTTTAAATCAAAATATGAGTTAAAATTCTTCCACACAAGAAGAAATTTGATTAATGAAACAGAGAATGAGAGCGGCAAGTGCAACTGAAGCATTTGGTAGAAAAATGAGAACAAATTTGAAAAATTGCTGAAATATACACCTACCGAAGCATCATTTGCTGCAATGAAGTGAAAATGCTTTTTATGAAAGTTTACAAACGAGAAATGAAAACCAGCTAGTTGACTAGGGAGTCACAAAATGGTTCACAAATTGGAATGTTGAATCACAAAATTCATCAATTTGAGAGAACGAGAGAAGCCGCTATAAATACTATAAAGCCAGTTTCACTAGATATGAAATAGGTTTAAACAACATAAGTCAAAACACTTGCTCCAGCTCCTTTTTTACTTGCACTCGCTATGTAATTGATAATCTGTAGGCGAAATGAAGTGGAACTTGAAAAATGAGGTAAAGTTGACTAAAAAATTAGATAAACTGCGGGGTAAACCTTTGCAAGAAAATGGGAAGTTACTGATGAACAAAAAAATACATACATGATTATTTGTTACGATTAAGTTGACTAATTTTAGGTGAAGCCACAAACTGAATGAGGGAAAATTTTACGCACTTTATCACATTGAATCTATAAAATAATTATAGTAAGCATTTGCATTTTGTATACAACTCACACAATCATAAATACGTAATCACGTTTTTAGCAAATGCCAACTTAAATCATATCAACATTTCCAATGAGGTACACGTATATTTTACCATCTGCCTGTATTTGATTTTTACTTGTGTACGTACTCTGATTTACTAAGGGGAAGTGACTGCTACTGATTATAAGCAGTGTTATCAGCTAAAATATCAAGTGAAAAATGTCTTCTTCTTGTACTAACAAAGTGAGTTCCATCAAAGCAGACATATTACAAGTGTGCCACCAGCACCGCTTTTATATCTACTCTTTATATTATCATGATTATCATCGGGGAAAGAAACGCTTTTTTCAAACGAAACCAGATAAAAATGACGCGACGATGACACACACGAGAGCACACCAACCACCGCAACGAGCACCGTGCTATGGTTTGACTGTACATAATTTAAATGTAGATAAAAATACTTTTAAAGCCACAAAACATGCGGATATTTTAAAGGTTAGCTATAAGTTTTTTTATAAATAAAATTAAACTTCATACTGGGGAGATTAGCAAATGTCCCGAATAAAATGGGAAAACTAAAATTTGAGAAGTGATGGTGAATACAATGGTTTTCTCCTTCACCCACACTCGTCTATTCCCATTATAATGTGATGTGATGCATAGACCATGGCCAAAATTGTTCCTGCCTTCATCGTATCCCTTTCCTTTATCGATGCTCTGTAAAATGTTCAAAAATATGATATTATGCATGGCTTCATGGCTATATGGGACTCTGCGGCATACAAATAAGCCACACACACCGTAGAATTTAAAGTTTTTTAAAATTTCGGTTTTCCATCTCTATGAACCTTTTTTCCCATTGATTACATCCACCTCCTCTTCATTGAAAGGGTTTCGTAATCATCGTCATCATCAGCATATCCACGTCAAATTCGGCATATTCTCCCATTTTAGCAGGATACCGCTCTCTACATGCCATGATTTTTATAGGAGAAAAGTGTGTAGTGGAAACATAAATATTCTGCTAAATGCTCGTTGCGTTTAATATGCATCATTCACAGTCAGACAGATGATATGAAAAAGAGAAGAGATGAAGTATGGGTCAATCATAATCCGTTGTTCGGGTTGGATTCATCCATTCTTTTCTTCATCTGTATGCTTGTCATTTTTTGTTAAAAAAGGGTACACTACACTGTCTTGGTACAATCAATCTATCGATCACTTACAATAAAAATGCAAAATACAAACACGCTTCCCTACAAATAAATATACATCTTTGTAGTTTAAAATCATCTGTCGATCAAACCTAGAATATGAAGATTGTCCTGTTTAAAACGTCCTGTATGAACTCCGATGACTACTCTACTATGAAATCGGATTATCTAGAGCGAGTGATTTCCAAGCAAAAACCAACAAACGCTCATAACATTGAAAAATATATATTTTACTTGAAGCTACCCTCTATATCCGCTTGGAATTTGATCATTCAGCCGTTATAGTGCTAAAGCCATATCAGGCTCGCTCCATTCGTACGTAGGAGGACTTTCAGTTTAGAAAGCATATTAAAAAATAAAAGTTATTATTGTTGTTTGAAAGTTTTTTGGTGTGTTGTTAGTTGTAAGCAGATGATATCCATAAATTCAACCTATTTTTCAACAAAAATGTCTGGAAAGAGGAAATCTGAGCTTAATGCTAAAAAAAGTAAATTTCATAATACACTGAGGTTATGTTACATTTTATGTATGATGTGCATCTAGCTGTTTATATTTTTCCTAAAAAAAGATGATGAAAACAAGTCACAAAAAGCCAAAGTCAGATCAAAAAGTACAATAATAGTGTAAAGAAACAGAATGAAATGAATGAACGGATGCAAGATGCAAAGGGACATACAGGATTAAGTTCACACTGTGTCAGATTCAATAAGTTTTGCTGTGCTTATTTATAGATAGGTATGCTTGGCTTCTTACAAGGGTTATTTAATCCCTTCATGAATCTAACGGGAAATACTGCTGGTGATGGTGACTATAACATAGACACAATGTGATGCTTCGTTCTCACTTTAAGTTACACTTACATATACTGTTGACTTGAGTCGGAAAGAAGGGAGTAAAAAAACAAGTATTGCATTTGTGACAATTTTCTTTTAACCCGTGAGATATGATAGAAAAAATGTAATTTAGAGAAAACCTTGCATCGTGTAAGATGCAAGTCATCGGGTTGGGATTTTGGGATGTCTCTTTTCATTTTTTGGTTAGCATTTACACATCCAAAAGCATTAAATTGGATATGGAAGGGAGCATTTTACAGAATATAAAAACAGACGAGAACAATGATTTTCTGGCGATTGTTCAGCATGCTTAGAAGAAGAAATGTACAGGCTTGTATAAATTCTTACACGATAAACGCATGCTATTTATAAATAAAAGTTCAATGTTCCAGGAATGTGAAATCTTGGTGGAGTTCCCATTGTTCACCCCCTAATAATATTGTCCGTTTCTTTAAGCTAACACGTTACAACGATTTATTATTAGTTTTTGCTTGATATCAAGTTTCATACATCTCATGTGCATGGTAGCTTTAACTTAATGTGTTGACATTCGTTACATCAGCATAAAATAATTCGAGTTTTTCACTGTCTGGATATTTTGATAGTAAATAATATTTGAACTCTGGCTTATATAATGACATGGATGCATTTTCAGGGTCATATGCAGGGAAAATTTCAGACTTTGGATAAGTACCATTTTGCCTAATGGAAACCTGTAAGTGCTTAGCTAAAAACGGATGTATGCAACGGATTATCGCGATAATCATGATATACATTCATGTCCTACGATATATAAAATGAGTATTTATGGAACGAGAGAAGTTGCGAGTTCCAAATTGCGAATTTTGCATTACAACTCTAATATTTCTTTCTAAAATTTTCTTTCAAAAAATCGTATTTGCAACGTGATTTTGTCTCCAGATATATTACGTAATTGTGATTTTTTACTTTATGAACTCTCTAGGTAGGAATGCGTAATTAATAAGCTACTAATAAACCACGCAAAAATTAACCCTTCAGTTTGTAGAATTCAGAATTTGGCGTGTGTGCAGCAAGTAAGTGTATGCATAATAACATGCATACAAACATAATATTTCAAAGGCTGATGGATTTGGTATTTTGATAAAACACATTACTTTATACCATGAACGTAAAAACCATGTAATATAATGAAAAAATGGTTTGTTTAGAGAGTGGCATTTGCAAAGTGTATTTAAAGTATTTGGGGAACCGGTGACTTAAACAGAGGTGAGTCACTTTTACCCGATTGTTTTTGCAGTGTTGCAAGCCCCCTGCCATGCCTGTACGATTTCCCCGTATACATGTTCGGCATACTTTTATGATTTGGATTGTTTTCTGTATCTTTTATCAAAGAAAAATACGACAGGGAAGGCGTAGCATGCAAATTTATTTTTTCGCAAAGCAACAAAGCTATTTTTCAACAACTATGGGGAAAACGGAAAGAGGAATTTTGGAACAGTACGAATTTGTGATTACTGTACACTTTTTACTACATGTAACTACATAATACGTGTGGCACGGTGTTTGCAATGAACACGTACTTGAAGCAGAAAGACCAAATTTGAATTAGCAGTTGTTACATATGCTGTAGCACGAATATGTGTGCATGCCATGCTAGGGACGTATTATTATGCCAACTTATCCAAATTTGTCAGTTCAGAGACTCGGCAAAAAATTGCTACTTGTGCAAATCCCTACTTTGGCCACTTATAGTTTTTCCTTTCTTTACACAAGAATGTGATATGCATTATTTGAGCATTATTTTTGTTTTCTTCAGTGATTTCTTATGCTACCTTTCCAACGACAAGTTTTCTCTGTAATAAAAGAGAATTATACGTGTATGCAGTTTTTACTCCTTATTTTGAGTTTCTACTTATAATTGATCAGCCCAAAGAAGTGTATATTATATGCGTAATAAACTCTTAATTTAATCCCTTCCGTTAACATTGCCCTCATGTCAGAAAAGTAACAATTTAAACAAATGGCTTTCTCCTGAGCTTACATAAAATTCCACTTTGTACTAAATACCTTGGAGGAGAAAAATAAATATACTGGAGACGTCGAACGGACGGACGGACGAAACAACGGGAAGTCAAAGGGGCTTGGCTTCACCTGAAAATCATACGTGCTGGAGTGAAAGATGGAATTGGATTACACACAAAATAAATGTTAGTTACCTTGCAGCAAGTCGCTCTATTACTCAATGTTATTACCTCAGTGAATGGGCTTTCTCTTGTGAAATCAAATTATTATAAGCAAAACCAAAGGAAGGAGGAAAAAGACAAAGTACTTTTATATTTACCTCCATACGAGTGAAGTAAACTCTTGAGGAAAAAAAACGAATTTTAAGACGGGACAACTAATTTCCTCGGTTGAAATGACCATTAATTCTTCTTTCGGCCTTTTGGAGTTCAAGCCACATAAATTGATTGCTTTACTGTAAACATATTTTTGCTTTCTAGCGTGTTTCACATTTGCAACAAAATTGTAGCGTCGCCTTTTCGGGAGAATTGGAATTCCCTCACGGAGCATTTGCCTTTTAATGGTCAATGCGAGGAATGTGGCTTGTAAAATGGAGCATTTAAATCATACCCGTTGGACTAACAAAGAAAAGATTAAACAATAAGAATGTGCAACGCTTATTTTCAAAGTAATCATACAATTACTGCTGGGTTACGATCTCATTTTTGACCTAATCTTGTCGAAAACTATAAAAAGGAGCAAAAATTACATTTCCTAAAGCGAGTGCAAGCTCGAACCGGTACCAGCTTGTATTGCCAGAAAAATATGCAATGTTATCACAACCGCATGAATTGCTAGAGCTTGATTAACAAAGTCATAGTCAAAATTAAGTGTAATTTCGGCTTGATTAAACCAGGAACTAGTGAAAATGCTATCATTGACGAACTTATTAAACCAAGTTGTTCTTAAAGACTGTGATAAGTTGATAAGTATTTCATACCAAAAATATCAAAGGAATGTAAACTCACATAGCGGGCACCTAAATACACCGCCCCGTTACTGTATTCGCTTTTTTATTATTAGAAAAAAATAAATACCAACAAACCTGCCAATTTTCACAAGCGCTCGCAATTTGATATAAAAACATCATTGAACTCGCTGGAATTTATTTGAGAAGTTGATACACAACGACTTGTTTGAAAACGGTCTCATATTTTATCTAGCGCATCTTTAATGAATTTTTGGTAAGCTGTTTTTGGTCGCAATTTAAGTTTTCATCAAAACAGAGTTTTCCCAAGCTGAGAGATACATTACCTCGATTACTTGCCATTAGCCCGGCATTAGTATGCATTAGAGGAGAGTAACATTTTTAAAATTTATTGCTTTTCTTTGCTCTCTCAAACTGACCAGCAGGTAAAGCTACCGACATGCTGTAGAATGAGGATCTAGAGAGGTGCGTTATGCGTTACCATTTTTTATTGCTCAAGTGTGCTCGAGTCGTTTGCTGCATGTTGCTCCTTATTAAATCTAATGTGGCCGTTGTCGCAGTTAACTGTGGTGGTTTATTAGCCACTGTCGTCCCGCAAATAAGAATTATAATAATAAGAGCAGGAATACATACAAGAAAGTGAAATAATATGGACGAGCGTAGATCACGCATCCCCCGAAAAAAATGGTGTACATTTACCACTTCTTGGCGTATGGATGCCTAAAATGGCTAAAACTGACTTGTTTTTGGTGGTGGAAGACGAAGAATAATGTATACCTGATAAATTTATTTACGTGTACGCCTCAAAAATACAAGAAACAAGTCGTCCCCCGGTAATATAATACTATACCAATAGCACTTAAAATATTTTATATTAATTTGTTTTTCCAAGTATGCTACACTTATACTTTATTTACGAAATGCACATACCTCTTTCTTTATATCTAATCTCCTTTGCTGGTCTTAATTACTCCTAGAAAGCAATTAATACAAGGAAATATAATATAATATTTATTAGGATGATAAAAACACACGAACTCGGGATGCAGACGGTGTGCAACGCAAAGGTTGAGCTGAGCAGAGTGAGAACGATGTTGTTCTCTACTCCTCTCTCGTTTCCCTCAACCCTTTACATTATTCCCTCTCTCTTTTTCTGTCAACAATATTTACAGCTCCTAGCTGCTCCTGTGGTAATTCAAAATCATCGTCAATCTTGTTCTCATATTTACTTTTCTGGCGATATTGCATGAAATGAATGAGCCAAATTGTTGAATAAAATTCAACTAATAAAGTAAGAAAAATAGTGCAATATTACTCGTTATGGCTATTGGTAATATGATTACTATTATAACAAAACCAGGTAGAGCAGAATATAATGACCACGCGCTGCTGGAAAAGGATTGAAATTAAATGAAATCTCGTACATACAAAATACACATACCGATATCCTAGGTTTAAACTCCGTTAATGTCTATTGCTCCTTTCTCTTTACGTGTATTTATATGTAACCAGTGCTCTACATATTGCAAAATTATGTAAACGACTTGAGTGAAAAACTGAACCAACAGGAGACGACACATTACCAGCACTAATATTACTGTTCGTCCGTCAGCGTCATAATGTATACTTGAAGGTATGTTATTATTATTTTGTGTACGCTTAGTTATAGGTATTTTGCACATACGTTGTAGTTATTTTTCTCCGAGTTTGGAAAATAAATCACAAAATGTTTTACTTTTTGAAGAACGGGCCGCGTAAACAGTTTTTAATTTTATTTAGTCTTTTTAAGGATTTATGGACGTGACCAACTGGTTGGGGGTTTGATATGGATTATAGGGCAACGCACTGTGTCGGATAGCAAAAGCCGAAGTGCAAAAGTGGAAGTTGAAAAAACAACAGAGAAGATTAATGCTCATTTCAAATGTATGACACTTTTTATATAAAGCGTTTCTCACAGAAAGAATTGAGTAAAAACAGACCTAAATGAAAGTACAATGCATTAAAACAAAAGTAAGAATAATATGCTGCTACTTAAATCTCAAGGATATGGGTTAAGTAGGTGAAAAACTGCTGCTGTTGGTCTGTATAAAAGTGGAGAAACTTTTGTAACTTGACTCGTATTTTTTTTACTTTTTCCCGGGGTGAAATGTGTGTACATCGAAACGCTTCAAAAATGTCAGCATTTCTGTGACATGTTGCTGACAAGCGAGCACGAAATCTAACGATTGTAATAAGTTTACCGAAATCATTTGGCAGGCAGAAGGTAAAAACGGTAGTTTTGCGTAACTCTATAATACTTTGGTCGTGTACAGTATACTGTTTGCTACCAACTATTTACACCAAGACGCTTTTAATTCAATGTCATAAATTAACCAAAGGGTGAAATTCTGAGTAAGCCATAATAGTGCGAACTGAATATAAATGACAAAATCAAAAGTTTTGAGGCGATTTCAGGCCTTGCTGATTTCAAACCAGTGAAACTATATATTCGAGAGCAAATTTTTAATCTAAACCGGACAGTACACACATCCTTGAAATATAAATCGTAATATCCTGTATAGAAGTAAATAAATGAAATACGTTTGTGGCAATTTTGAGACAGGTTTCGGTAACTCGGTAGGAGAACGCCAAATTCATAATTAGAAATAATGACAGTCTAATTCTGCATCACAATAACAATAATGGAATTACACACTGTTTAGTATTAAATAAGGCTAATTTCATACAGTGTACCTATGTTCCTTTGAATGTATTTGTAAAATAAAGATTGGATTTCAGACTAGGGAATTGATGGTAGAAAGCTATATATACACACATATGACGTACATGCTCCATTAAATCCAAGCAATTTCTTGATCTTTTTCGAATCTGTACACAAGGTCAAGCACAGCAACACCTTGCTATTTATAGACCAAGTTATGGTATTTTAAGACCTAAAGCTTAATTCATCATGGAATTGCTCAAATAAAAATAACTCTGCTGTTTCTCATTACAACAATATTAGTTACATTACCCGATGAATTGTACGAATTTGGCTTGCTCATTGCAGGCATGTTTTATGTTACACACTGACTGCAATGCACTATCTATTTTTAGAAATAAATCTTGCATTAATTTGAATTTCTAGACGCTAATAATTACTTTCAAGCTTGAAATTACACGATGTACATACGCTCGCATACAATAGTTTGAAAGAAAGAGCCATGCTCAATGATGGAACGGAAGCAGTAATAATAAACATTTGTTTTGCAATATGTAGTTTTAAATTGGAGCACCTGTGACTGCTGAACTGCTGTTTCTTATATTTTAACTCTTTGTACGAAAATTTCACTTCAGAAACACGCCTTTATTTGAATCACACGAAATAAAACAACGTACCCACGTTGCCCATGCCCGTGTCAAGTGGTAAATGTGTCCCGGTCTGCAATTTACAGAAACCCATAATTCACGGAGTAAAATACATAATGCAAAATAAGGCCGTGAAAAGGAACGGATAATGAATGCTAATGACTTGTGATTGCATGCATACAGTCCAAATTAGAGAAGTCTGAGCCCTACACATGGGTCTTAAGTGTAAGCCATCATATTATACAAAATATAGGTAGCAATAATCGTATTATCTTTCCAACACCTTCAGTTGTATCATCTCAAGTGGATTTTTGTAATAGTACAAAAGACTCGATATTGGTAATCATCTAAATAATGCATCCATACACATATGCACGAGTCAAATAAGTAGGGCACTTGAGATTTTTTCATAGGGAAGCAACAAATTACTTGAACCCTGTAAACTGTAAGAGAAACCGCTTAGCTCAAGTGAAGCAAAAAGACCAAAAACAAGGAAAAAAGCCATAACAGTCAGTCATTACCATTATTATCGAGACAACAAAAATAAGCAGAGCTGGAGTGGTATAATAAGTAAAATAGAGGGGTAGCGAACAAGAAACCAAAACCTGGTAATAAATGTGGGTTACCCTCCATTAGCTCCCAAATTCCACAGAAATGCGGAAAGCTCAGCTATAAACATACATGAAAGAACGAGTGGTGAATAGTGGTGGGAACATTATGTGAAGTAGAGAAAAGAATGGAATTGTTTAAAGTAAGCAGCAACGAGCAGGAGAAAAGATTGTTGCATACTTATACTACCCATTATGATTGCAAAGCATGCAAGAATTTACCTAAACCATGACCATTTAAAGGTTTTTAGGACTTTTTGTAAACCTTTTCATCACCCTCTTCTTTCACTACAATGCTCGTAAAATGCGTTCATTCAGGTTGTGGATCTACTGCCACTTGAAAATTTGATGAACCATGTGTTTTTTAGCAGTAAAATATATCATGATTATATGATGAAGCATAAGTTGTGTGTTTGTAATAAAGGAGCATAATATGTATATCAATATTCCTATTTTTGGAGAAAATAATTATACTGCCTTTTCCTTCCTCGTGAATTTTTAGTTTTTTTTTATTAATCTCATATTTTCACACATTTTGTTACATATTTTTTACGATTTATATGTTTTAGGTGAGCTGAATAGCTCGTGGGTATTTAGGAATGGTTTTACACGGTTTTATCAAAGTAATATAACGTGGAAAAGGATCATTGTGTAATAAATTGTTTAGAAAAAGCAATTCATCCATTGGCAGAGTGATACACATCTTTTTAACGTAAAAAACAAATTGTTTTGCCTCTCACCAGGAAGTAATCTATATAATACGTAGGTACGAAACTGTGGATAATGCTTTGAATAATGGACAATATTTCACAGCTTTATTGTGAGCAATAATATAATTTTTACTGATAAAAATGAAAACTTTTGGCTTTTTCTCTAGTTTTTAAATCTATATAATAAATACGCTGTTAGTTTTACGGTCGAATATAATAGAGTTGTTGGTTTTTTACTGATTGGGTGAGAAAAGAAAAAGTTTTGAGTCATTACCATGATCAATTTGGGTGAATAATGGAAAATGACGTGAACGTTGGGGTCAAGTAAACATGACATTCATGTAGCCTCTGGACTTGGCCCCATCATAAGCAATCATTAGCTTTCCTATTTACTAATAATGGTTCACATAGAATAATTATTCATTGTGTTGAAGAGAGTTTGCCAAAGGAAGACAACAATGATGACCGTTATTGTATTGAAATGAACTTGAATGAAATTTTAGAGATACACAATTTTTGTAATACTTATTTTAAAACATTTAATTGATTTCAGTAAATCAAAGAGAAAACAAAATGATAAATCAATCCGTTTGTCAGATTAAAAATACCGTAATTTTATCATCAGCAGAAAATCTTACTTTTTTCGTAGGAGCAATTGATGTGATATATGCGTTGCAATAAAAATATAATTAGCAGGAAACGACATTATTGCCTATTATGTCTTAGCAAAGTGGATTCCGATTTCTTTGTAATTCTGTTAACGTGGCTCGTAGAAAAGAAAATGCTCATTTTACCAAAATTAATGAAATTTCCACATATGAGATCCTTCTAGCATATAGTCAAGTAGATCGTAAGAGCAATGAAATATTTATTATATTCTGTAGTAATGAACTGATTTTGTATAGCCAAGCTCATTTTCATGAATCCAGAGCATGACACAAATTCCCGTCTTTTGATTATAATTAAGAACAATAAACGTCTACTTAGGCTTTTGATGAGGATGAGCATGAAATTCCTCCGCTTGGTTTGCTACTCTTTAATTTTTTACTGCCTCACGTGCCAACATTTCTAAGCTCCATCATTACATCAGTGTGGTTAATATATGCACTGCAGTCTCGATGTGAGCCAACTACCGTAAAATGAGAAATCCACAGTGAAACACAAAGAGTCTTGTGGAAAAAAGAATTTTTATTATTACAATACAATATGCAATTTCATTTATTCGCTCGAAATTAATTCCGTATCATAACTAGCTAGTTGTACTCAAAAGCTAAATGGCACCTAAACTGCTATCGCTTTGTGGAAAAAAAACTTGATGAGAAACTAAATGGAACACATAGTTAAAATATGCGATTTGTACTCCCACTTGACTTATAATTACAAAGTGATTTTACAAGGAAAACATAAACCCAATACTCCGCCTGCACCTTCCTATTCCAATCCACGTCTGACGGTTTTACAAAGTTACAACTGAAATAATAAAACCCACGAGGATAATTTATTCATCAAAACAACAAGGAGCAGAGGTGTTCGTACTAATAAGCGTGTAGACAACAACAAAATTTTACAGCAGTAGCAAATAACACACTCTACCGATTCCAGTCAGACAGTCTGAGAAAACAGCTTTCTTCAGTTTAAAAAGCGCTGCGACCACAGAAAGCAGAAATATAAACCCTGTTTGATGAATATTAAATTAGCACTAAGGCTTTGGTAGGTCGCTGATTGTTTGGTCGCGTTTAATTGAAAGACACACGCCTCATTACATATTCATCCTTTTGCTGTTTTTATTGGAAGGCATAGAGTAGAAACAGAAAGGCTATTATAAAATCTTGTACTACCGTTTGTTCCTCGATCTTGCTTAATTTTTTGTTCCTTACTTTCATTGTAAATACGCTTTCTTTTGTTTACGATTTTTTGTCGTTGTATGAGTATTAACTTGTTACATTGTTTATTATATGCCCCGTGTAATTCTCAAACTTGATTTACATATAAATGTGACATAACACAATTAGAATGAAAATTTCATTCAATTAACTAAACACGTAGAAGTTGAAAATGTATACGAACAGGGGAAAATTATAGTGTATAATACGCTTACACTTATTGGTGCAAAGTGCAAAGTTTGTGTTTTTTTTAAAAGAACCGTGTTGTGGGAGGGCTAGAATATGGGATCAATTTGACAGATTAAACTTAATTAAATGGCTAAAAAGATTTGACCGTTGACAAATTACAGCTCTCAAGCATGAAGGTTTTGGAATTTTCATTTTCGCATTTAGCTGCACTGATATTCACAGCTGCATTATGTATTTTTTGTAAGTAATAAGTTCGAAATTTTATTGATTTCTATTCCACTTTGATCAAGCTCTTATTTTTCCAAAACACAAATAACTTAATGCTCATGCGAAACTCTTAACTTTCTTCAAGCAGAAAGTAACTGAAAGGCTTTGCAAAGATCATTTGTTGATGCCTACTTTGTAGTTCTACAGACAAAAGGCATTTCGCATTGTTTATGTCGATGATGTTTATCATAATATGAACATCGAATGTGATCAAGAAGAACATGAACCGTTGAAGAATGTAAACATCAATGTGCATGTATTGTCATAATACGGAATTGAAGAGTCAGCGACACTGAATCATACATACTACCTGTGCCACCATCATGTTTTTTAAATTGCCATTTGATAAAAATACAGTTTTGCAAAGACCGCGTAGCCGTTTCGAATACGAAATGAGGAGGACTTGAGTAAAATCTACTCAATAAAAATGATGTATCAGCAGAAGAAAATGATTAGAGAAAAAGAAGACAACGAACTCGACAGAATAAATATAAACATTTAAGCCTTCATTGCATCCTCTCCCAACGACAGCTATGTATGAGTACACAATCTAAGTAACCAAATCTTTCACAATGGGGTATCCTCAGCATCCACCAGCACAGTAGTTACAAAATCATTGAATGCATTGCATATGCATGACTTATAAATCTAAAAATAGACGATGAATCCATTTGATATGTACACCTTCATATATGATGATGACTGCAAAGGAAAATGAAGGAAACCGAAGGGAGTGAATTTTTTACGTCCATTTCATCTTTGAAAAAACGCTTATACAGTTCGAAAAGGACATGAAATAAGATTTAATGATAGAAAAGATAATAATATAAAATAATGGAAATAGCCAAACTATTCATATTTTTACATGTCTTGCATTACAAACAAAGACATGATCTTAGCAAAGTTATTAATGATTTTTTTGGAGAGGATTATTATTGATTGACCGATTCATTGATGATGAAAATGATGAGCTCTTAAGCTCGAAGCTATTTTCAACTGTCAAAAATATTATTAACGTTTTTCCTGCAACTACATAACACACATTAAATATACCTCAATAGATGTTGGTGTTTAAATGGAAACAAAAATGCAGCCTAACTGAAGAGAGTAGAGTTATAAGCTTCACGAACAGAAGAACATCAAATACGCGAATTATGTTATTGCTGGCATCATTCTTATTTTGTATCACTGTGGTTGACATTGTCTTAAATACGCATCTACCATGTCATTAAGATTACGAAATATGAAAAAAGCAATGTTTTTAAAACGATTTCCCCGATGTTTCAGGGGACTTTTAAGCACATGATGCTTGCAAAAATAGTGCACGATACTATATGATAAAATCATATTTTGATGGCTCTTGGACGACTTTCATAAACAAAATTTCCAGTACACATTTATATCCGTTTATAAAGACGGCACTCCAACTTTCTCTTAAGAAATCGAGGGATGAGTGCAAAATTAATGGATTTACATTAGTGTAAACTTATACCATCGAAAGTCTATTTTAAGTAGATAAAATTAATAGATGCAAATTTAAAAAAATAAATGATGGTTCTAAGTAATACGTGCTATGAATTATTGATTTGAAAATTTTAGGGATTTTGATGAGGTCTAAGACTATTTACCGTGCAGACTACAAAATATAATGGGTCGATTCAGTATTTGATTCTCAATTTATCTTTTGAAATACTTTATCAGCATTTACAAACAACGCCCAAGTTTGATTACACGAAGAATGTCTTCCAACATTCATTCATGGGTACACACTTGTAGACATATTGTGTCTTGCTCAACACAAAATGTTCTTCAACGATAGCTTTTTAAAGTAGATAAATTGCATTTTATTTATTATATTCATTGCTTTATAATATCTATTTTC
>JAQIXW010001161.1:0-21223 GCA_034700685.1 Willowsia buskii
CATCATCATCATCATCATTCTCGCTAACAATAACATCAACAGTCCTCCTAATCCTTGCAAACGCAATTTCCCTGGGATGTTGTGTGTTAGAAAAAATGGAGGATTTTTTTTAAATGAAAAAAAAGCAAATGTTCAAATTTCATGATTCACTGGACACAAAGCACGACAGTGTAAGATCGTAATGGGCATCCACCGCGAGAAAACTTAGTTAAAATTGAAAAGTGAAAACAGAAATGAGAAAAATTAAGAGGTTTCCTCCTTCTCATTCCACCAGGAAGATTTCTTTTTCATTTGAGTGCATTTTGTGCAAGGAGAGCAAGAAAAAGGGTAAATGAACAAACAGGTTTAGTGTGCAGCCTGTTCGCTCACTCGAAAGAAAAATAATATTAAAAAAGCTTCAAAGTGCATTTTTCAGGGCATAGGCTATATAGCCATGACTCATTTTCTCTGAGGCATGCTTTATGCTTTTTTTCTGCAGCAAGGAAGCGAGCAGGTGCCCCATCACACCATCATCTCATCACTTTAGTTTTCAAAACTACAATCAAGTTAGGTGGATGCTGCTCCTTGCTGAATGGCGACATGCAACATCCACAACAACAAGATGGAAAGAAAAACAACCAAATGGGAAGAAATGGAGAGACGGCAAACATCTTTCCAGTTTTATTTTACTTCTTTATTTAGTTCATTTTCCTTTAAAAATAAAAGTTTTTTTCTTCTCCTCTCCACTTTTGTTCAAATGGAAAAAGTGAAAAAGAAAATGAATAAGTGAAAAGTGCATACATGAATATATATAATGTAAATATATACTTATACCTATGCTTCTGCTGCTGTTCTCCCACTAAGCTCAAGGTGCAGGAGGGTAATAGTAGAAAAATAAATAAAAGTTTCTTTTCTCTCGTCTCCCTCCTTTTTTTCCCTTTTAGCGAAGTGAAACGAGTTGAACTAAAATGCTTTCACTGCCTTGCACCTTTTCGCATCAAAATATATTTTGTTGGATGGTGACACACCGAAAAAGGAAAGTTTATTTTTTGACATTAGCAACTTTGATATAAAAAAATAAAAGACTGCAAAGGTGGTGGTCTGGTGGTAGTTGCCACAAAGCAGAAAAAAATTTACTCGTGGTTGATTTTCCCCACGAAAGTGAGAAACCCACTGAATTCGGATTATGTAGGTATCTATCTGTTGATGATCCTCTTTGGCTGGATGAAAATGCATAAAAAATCAAAAACCGTACCCGTCTTTAGTTTCTTGTTTACTCTTTTCCTTCTCGGGAAAATAAGAGAACAAATAAATTTAAGCCATTGTGTCTATGTAAGCTTGCAGGGAAATGCCTTCAGGTAAGTTAAGCAAAGGTAATGGAAATAGAGAGAGAATAGGATTAAGTATTCTTGTTAGCAGTGTTGGTTCGGGTGACGCATATATTTTATGTGATTTTGCATTTATCTCCCCATCTCGTCTCGTCACGAGACACTCATCCTCTCAACATGATAGATTTATACGTCTCATTTTCCTAATACTTTTTTCTCTGTTGAGTACCGTACAACATGTGTTTTCTGGGAAGGATAGGGATAATCTGTGAATGTAGTTCTGTTTTCTTTTGTTACTGCTGTCATTATTATTATTAGAAGACGGAGAACATAGCATGTACTCGTATATCAGGAAGTCGGCTACCAACTTTGCTTTCAAGGTTCAAATCACTTCGAAGCTTGACTCTCATTCGCTCTCTGGGTGAAGTCATCATTTTGATGATTTTCATCAGACAAGACTTACAATGAGGTTGATTCCACCAAAATATACGATATACTTACCACGAATGCATTTTTTTCTTGAAAGATACTATAAAAAGGCGTTGAAACGTTTTTTCTCTGATGAATGCTCTGTGGTATGATTTTTCACTGAGAGGATGAAAATGGAAAGGCAGGGAAGAAGATGTAAGCACTTTTTCACCAGCAAATCTCAAAACACCGCCTGTCCCTTGTTTCCCTCTCCTCTGAACAAATACATTATTTCTTGATAAAGAGCAGAAATGCCAAGGCAGATGAAAATGTATGAACGCAGGATAACTCCAACCAGGCATATTATAAGTATAATCTTAGATAGAAGAGCAAGATGTTGCACGTAGCGGAGAAAAAAAGAGAGGAAAAGATGAAACCGTCAAGAGTAAAAAATACGACCATATTTACTCACTCAGCGTCACTCACCTAAAGAATAACATGTATCATTGGATATAAAAGACAAGAGAAGATGCTGCGATGCTGATGATGACGATGGGAATACATACTGGTGGCATTCCACTTTGCTGCTATTGCACCGCACTGACAAAAGCGGAAATGGCTCACTCACTTTACTTTCTCTCTGAGATGCTGCTCAACTTTCATGAGCACTAAGTAAGCGAGTAAGTAAGTAAAGTAAGAAAGTAAGACTGAAGAAAGGAAAAAAAGACAGGATAAAGATGACTCTCAAAAGAAAAAAGTAGGGGGAAAATTCGTCAAGAGAAGGAAACACATCGTCATATACGACCACCATCGCCACACAAAGACACACAGGCTCCTATAAAAGGTAAAGTAAGGTTGAGGAACTGCACAATATTGTAAATATAACAAAGTGAGACAACTAAGTAGGAAGAAGAAAGAGAATGGATGATAGTGATGGGAGTGAGTGGGAAAACGGAGAAAAAAAGAAAGGAAAGTAGCAAAGAGAAAAAAGGGATGGATGATGATGGCTCAAGTGAAAGGGAACTAAAGAAATCCATAAGAAAGCCGGAGAGAGCAAGGCAGTTTAAAGCTTGCTGCATGTGTGCACCAGTACTTCCCTCAGTGTGTGTTTTTATGCAAACTGGAAATCTCATCTGATTTCTGGATGGAACGAACTCTACTCGAGGAGAAGTAGTAGGAGTCAGATATATATGGTTACAGGGAGAGTCACAAGGGAAATCTTTATTTTATTTTTTTTCGTTTTTTTCCTTTTCTTCTTCTCTTTGCTTTCTCTCTGCGTGCATAGCAAGCTTCTTGTGTGTAAGAAGATGATGATGGCAGAAGGAATGAGAAGAGAAAAGGTATTTATAAATAGAATTGTGTAGTAGTGGAGATTGTTTGTGTCTGTGTACAGTCGCAGGGTACACATTTTCCAGTTTGTTTGCTGGTTCGGTTTATCACCGTAGTGGTGATGGTGGTGGGAGAATACAGTAGGATTATAGCTTTTCGATCACTGCTTTTTTTCATCCGATGTCATCTCGCCGTCTTACATCCTGCATAACTTTTGTTTACATTTTTTGCCTCTTGTAAATAATCCGGTTGGATGGAGACTACTTTACAGAATATATTATGCTGGTTGTGGGCTACGCATTTCTCTGAGAGGCTCACACTAAATGGAAAAGAAAGTATCTGGATCTTCCCATTTTTTTCGAAATATTTATTTTGAAAATCTGCCTCCATTATGTTCTTATGTAAGTCTTAGCAAATATACGTGGGCTCGGTGAACAATCCACTCTCTTCGGGTTTGTGTGTTTAGTTAGGCCATCTAGAAATAAATCTATGAGCAGTTAAAAATTACGGAAATTAAGCCGAAAAACGGATATAGCATTTTTATACAGTAAAACGATGATAGAGATGACAATAATAAAATGGAGAAAGATCCAACACTTTTATCGTTCTGGATATAACAGTTTGTTACAGCATTGGTTTAAATTTTTCCCTCGAAAGGATGACGATATCAAACGCGGTAAAAAGTAAGCAAATCCGACAGCCTGTTATATATCCTTTTTCCCAATTACAAAAAGATTTCACACAGAATAATTTTCTTCTCTCCCTTTCCTCACATTATCCTCCTCATTTCTCCTCCTACTCGCTTCGCTCTTTCCTCTTCAAATTCTCTTTTTTTACAGTTTAACGATGCAAATCATAGCGCTGTAATGCCTTATTGTGAAAACAACTTTGTGTGAACACCATATCTAAAAGGAAGATCTCGACGACTCGACTCATTTCGTGTCAAAGACAGATGATGTCGTTTTTTGCCGTGTCGTCCTTAAATACTCCCTCTCTCTCACTCCCTCCGTTTATCACAACAAGCAATCATTTTCTGTCTTTTGATCTTCCACTGTCTCTCTCTCTATCCTCTATATATCCTCTTCGCGCCACTAGTCACACAACTGTGAACTGATGTGTGTCTGGCTGGGGAGTTTTAAGACTGGAGCAGTCTGCCACTCCAATACGTTCGTATGAGACGATAGAGTAAAAAAAAGTCAGCAGCTTAACAACAACTTCCGCTCCTGTTTACCTTATTGTTATTGTTATGTATTATGATAATAGGAGGCTCATGTCTGCATTCCTCTTTCGCCTTTGTCGCTTCCGACATCCGCATATATGTGCGTACTACACTCATCCGTGATGAGACAGTGATGATAAGTCTCGTCGAATTTGTTACCTATTCGAGTCGTTGTCGTCGTCGCGTCTTCTTCTTTTCCCGCTTTTTCCTGCCTTTGTTATTACTATGTCATGTCACCAGTCACCATCTTCAGAATCATGATAGGGAACGCACTGCTACACCACATCGGTCGATCGATCGATCCATTTCGTTCATCGATTCTAGCAAGCTTTTTATGTATATTATGCTTCTATTTTTTGGCATGCTCCACTACTCCAGAACAACAAGAGAAACAGACCAATACCATTATTACTTCCCACTTATTTTAGCAGTCGCTCCAACCAGCCTTATTATTACCGACAAGGACAACAATTGCTAACCTGATAGTGCCACTTGACTCATTGTCACTGCTTCACTTTTGATGTCATTATCGTGATCAACATCGTCCATTTTCGTGTTTACTGTCACCAAAAAAAGTAGTTCCGATTACTATAGTTTTCAAAGGTAACAATGTCCACTGTGCTAGGAAAAAATGAAGATCCCTTTGTATTATGTAAGGTTTTAATTTTACAGTGGAAAATCCTGATTCAAATCAGGTTTATAATTTAAGTGTCATTCCATATCAATCAGAGACGACACTTTTTATCATGAAATGTCGCGATGAACAAAAGTCTGATCAAGTTAAGTAAAAGTTTCGTATTGCTTTCATCAGTGGGTCTCTTCTAGTATCTACGCTGCTGTGCGAGCAAGTTTACTGGGAAATTATCTTGTAGAAAAGGGCTCGTAGTTTAAGTCACTAGTCACTACAAAGGGAAAAACTCGTAAAGATAAAGAGAGAATAAAAGTTGACTGGACGTAATATTCCAGCGAGGAAAAAGTGCCAGGAGCTTATTCCGATGTTGCTATTGCTATGAGCACGCACCGTGCCAACGTGATAAATCTTTCACGAGATGACGACGGAGATGAAATGTGACAAGCTGATTGTGACTAAATAAGTGCTTTCCCCATCTTAACCGGAGATTTATAGATATTACAGTCAAAATCAGAATGTGGGGACAAAGTTGGGAGGGCTTTGTCATCCTCACTATCGCTATACCCAACATATCCAGTATGAACACTAGAATGGAATGCACATACAAATAATATTCACTCCAAACAGAATTTTTAAGAACAGTAACACAATTTTCAATGCTTTCTCCTATCCCCTCATTGAATACCAAATATTTAGGAATTCAAAAAAATAAAAAAAGATAGTTGGCTTGTAGGGAAGAAAAAAGTATAAAAACTATTGTATTGAATACGTGCATGCATGTTTTCTTCTTCAGAAAATACACTCCCAGTCGAAAGTTGTATTGCCGCTGCTGTTACTTCTTTACAAAAATGTTATATAGCTCAGGGAAATAAAGAAAAGTGGGTAATGTAAAGAAGAAAAGGCTTTTCCTTTGTTGAGTGTGAGTAAAGTTCATGTACGTGCGTGAGTCTGTATAACCAGAGGCTACCCACAAATAGAATACTTTTTTCTAAAGAGTTGGAGATGAAGTGAAGATGTCGCTGTTATATTTTCACAATTTTGACTCGCATTTATGAAAAAATCTGATATTCAGCCTTTCGCATTGGCTTAGCCCGGCTTTCTCTCTTTGAAATGGAATACTTTATTGTTATTATTATTGCGCTGTTTAAAAGTTGGAAGTCTCACTATTTCAGGAGTGGCATTTAGTGACACTTGAAAAACTAGTAATGTTAAATTTGTAATGAAGTATGGTCATGTATTCTAGAGTGCTGGTGGTTAGCAAGGGCATGTGTTCCTGATGACGTCTACGTCCGCCTTGCTGTTGGCTAGACATCGTCATCATCATTATTCTCGCAGAAATAAAAGTGAAGGTAACAAATGGTGACAAACCACCATCATCATCGTCATGTCATTCTTACAAAATCACCATGTCATACATGCCTGGTAGCACCGTCCATTATTATTATTGTTTCAACAAGACTTGTTTTCACGTGCGCATACACGAAAGGGGTACGGCAAATATATTAAAAGGAATTATACAAATAACAATATTTTAACAAGAAAAAAAGAGAGCAAACAGGGCTTTCTCTCTCTCTCTCTCCCTGGTCATGTGAGTATTGCTGGGTAAATATTCCAGGGAAGAGGCCAGGGAGCAGTCATAACGTAGAAAATAAATGTTTCAGAGCTTCCGGTTGGTGTGTGTGGTGTTGTGGGTAGAGATTTCTGTACAATCTAAATTTTACTTGTGGAGGCGAGCAGCTTTCTATTTAAATTGATACTCGTATACGATTTCATTTCGGGAGGGAGTTTGGGGGCAGCACGTGAGACAGCATTCGCCCAGGAATTTCATATTATGATTGTTATTCCTACCATGTCATAGTTTGCATAGAAAAAAAAATATAGTAGATAGGTGATGCAAGTAACTAAAGCAAATAATATATTATTGTGTAAAGGGATATTGCCATTATAACGTCTTGCGTCAGTGCCAAAGCAAGTTTGGTCAGTGCCGCCGTAATGTGTGCAATAGTGTTTTATTTATTGATAGAATGCATGTCTGGTCATGCACTATATCTCTGTCTGAAATTTTTATGCATGCATAAAGTGCTTATTAAGGAGAGAACGTTAGCGAATAAATCTTATTGGTTTTCCTATGGACGTCTGTCTGTCCGGTGATATTTCCTTTATGCAAGCTTTGTTTATAATCAAAGGTTGGAATCAAATGTTTAAATTATTTTAAAATTAAACAGTGGAAACTGAACTTTCGAACTTTCTGTTTTAGGGAGGGGAGTTTTGAGACAGATAGTTCTTTATAAGTAGAAAGTCAATGGTACAAAGTAATCGAAGTTAGATAAGTTTTTTGTCCTTTGGTTCGGAAAGTTAATGAGTTTATTTAGAAAGGCTTTTGAAATTCTGGGAAGAGTAAGTTCATCTAAACTTTTGGTCTTTTAAAATGAGAGCATATAATCCAGGTAGTTTTTGCTTCCGCTTCTTTTCTCCAGCGACTTTCCAAGGACCTATATTTCTTTTAGATTAAATATGTGAGTTTCGTACTTTATTATTTTAGAGCGAGAAAGAGACGCCAAATCGGAAGTGAACTCTGAGCTTTACTTTTTGCTCATGTTTTTGGTTCTCATTCCACTGAAAAGTTGAATGCATAAAAGGGAGGAAAAGAAGAGAGGAAGGAGAAGTCCGTATAGAATTTAGTTCTGCTAGTCCTTTTGTTTTTCATCATCATCACCATGATCGTCCTCGCCGACGTTCCTCTTCCCTTTTCTTTCCGCCTCTCCGTCACTTTTCCTCGGAACCGTTTTCCCGTTTACTCTTTGACTTAACTTTTCGATTCCCATTAATCTCCTCACTAGTCACTACCACGGCACCGCTGGCAGTCCAGTTCACATCATCATGATTTCCTACATTCATTTCACATATTATATATAACTGTGGTGCTTTGACGCTCTTGCCCTTACAACTGCTACTGTTGCTCTCTTACTCGTTTTTTTATACCAACTGCTCCTGTCTTTCTGTCTTATTCACTGCTCAGTCGGCAATGCTCAACTTATCCATTTATTTGTAAAACGTCGCTCCTCTTCTGTTCTGTCCTCCTCCTTTTGTTTCTTGTTGCCAGACTTGCTCCCAAATTTTGTGAGACTTGTCGTCTGGAACGGCTCTGCTAGTGCACCACGAAAATTGTACGTTTTGTTTTGTTGTGTACTCTCTGCTAAGCACTTTGCTCTCGCCTTCCAACCCGGTGGTCCTCACCCTTTCCAAACAAAACCCCACCACTGCCATGACTGCAGCTCTTTCGCAATTACAAAACTCATTTCTTTTCCTCTGTCCCCTATTTTTTATCCAGTGGTCAAACAGAAGGAGCAATTGAATGAAAAAACCTTCCTTCCGTTTCTCCAAGAACGGGCAACACACAAAAAATACGAAGAAAAAAGGACCCTCTTGTCAAACCAGCAACAGCGCCAAAGCAGTTTTTTTTTGTTTTGAAAGATTTTTTATTTCTCTTCCTCTTCTTCTCTCCTCCTATCTCAAAAGCAAATCCTTGTCCTTGTGTCCCACGAAAAAGCAAGTAAGGAGATGAGCAAGAACAAGAGAAGTGGTGTAGTGTAATGAAAGGGGAGAAAGGAGAAAGGAAACAGGGAGAGGAAGCCCATTCGCCGTGTAACTAAAAATGTTTTTTGTGCAAGATTTAGCCAAGCAAAACTTTGACTGGAGCTGTATGTACACACCTAAAGAAACCTGCTACAAATAAAGAAGAAGGGAAGGTTTAGCAGAGTCCATTCATTTATACACTCAGAAGGAAAAATAAATAGAATCAGTGACGCGTGTCATCATCTTTTTTTCTCCTTTTCCCGTCTTTCACATTCTCTTTTACTACTTCTTCTTCCTCCTCTTCCTTCTCCTGTGTGTATTCTCTTTGTGAAGAAGAGAGCGAAGGAAAAAGTTTACATGAGTGAACGAATGAGTGAAGAAGAAAACTCACTCGCTCTAAATCCCGTCCAACTGGCCATCCATCCATCCATCCATCCACGAAAATACATTCATCCGCTTAAGAAATCTTGGAAAATCACAATCAAAACTAAATACTTTACTTCTCCTTCCCTTTCTCCACTCCTTTCTGCCCAGTCATGTCAGCTGAACAGTCAGTTGAGCTTATAGTTTCCCTAACCAAGCACACTTTATTTGCGTGTGTGTGAGCAAAGAAAGAGAGAGAGGGAGAGAACGACATTGATTGAACTGGACTAGCCTGCTCTTTTCCTGTAAACTTTGTTGACCTTTTTAGTATACTGGTGAGTGAAAGCATTCTATACTTTCCAATCGTTTTATTTCTCATGCGGAGGAATGCTGTTTCTTTGGAAAATGACGATGATGATGATTAGGTTGAATAAAATGAAAGGAGGATTGAAAAGTTGCTGTTTGAAGTATAATGAGATGAGGACTATGTAAATTGTAGTATATTAAATTTAATGAGAATTTTATAGGAAATTGAGATTTTGCACTGCATTAGCATTTAGCATGCACAGCATTATCGAGCTGGCTAAATGTTATTGCTGAAGTTGATGTTCTGCAAATTTGTGCTGGATAGTGAGCACCACTCTAAACCAACAGTACCTATGCGTTTCTGCTTTTATGCTTTTTATGTTGAGAAAATGGTTAAATTGAAATCAGTGGAAATACATGGTCAAAAAGGAGATGAATTGGCTTGCACTAGTAATCCATTATCGTGAAAGTACACTTGCCCGACTTTGCATAATATTTGCTTTGTTATTTGTTAACAAGAGAGGTAGAAGAAATGAAAATTGAAGGTATCTTGCTTTAAGTACATAAACAAGTCAGTTTCTAAGAGTCGGTTTCCAAAAATATCCCGTTTTTAGACGCGTGTAATCAGAACTAAAACAAGCTATTGCGAAATGTAAAGTTTTCTTTGTTCTGGTACTCATTTTATCTTAAGCCAACATTCTTAGTTGTTTATGCTCATTCTTTTCAAATGACAAAGACAAAATGTTTTATGGCTAACGAGAAAATTATATGGTATTTAATTCATATAAGAGGATTATACATGATTAGTTGACTGTTTGTGAGTGATTGCACACGATACTTAGGTCTCTGTAGATTTGTATACTGAACGGGATTTTTTTTCTAAGAAACATGCTCGTTACTTTTGTCTACTTATCTAATTACTTTCTTCTTTGATGGTATTACGCATTTTATTTTTCCTTCGTATGAATCATAACATCATTGCCATTGCAAATCACGAATAAGCTAAAACCATCAATATATTATATGAATAGGCAATACTTGTCTGTCACTCCGTCATATCCGAACGTACGTTTGTGAACTTATATGTATAACCAATATAGTAAATATTTGGTTACAATTCCAGCAAAAATAAGCAAACCCAGCAATGTTGACCAACTACAAGTATCTTCTACAGACGTATCCTGAGGACAACAGGATAGGATGATGTTGTACACTGTGCATTACTACCTGCCTCATCATGTAGCACACAAGAAGATATTCAGCTACGACAACATAAAAAACCTAACAACGTTCCAAGTATTTGGTATTCGCTCCAACCTTTTGTTTTCTCTTCTTATCTTCATTATCATCATCATCAAAGGATGGATGAAACGTATTTCCTTTAAAAAATCTAATATATACATAAAGCCCTATAGCCCATACTGATATTCTTTTGTAAAAAGACGCAATACCTACTTTGCAAATGCCCATTGAGAGGAAGCAGTAAAAGAGGAAAAGATACATTTTGATTTGCATAATGAACAATACTTTGAATATTCTTAGAAGGAACTACTAAGTAAGAATGATAATAATAATAATAATACCAGAAGCATATAAGCATTGATCTACTTACTTTAACTTTGAATTTAGTTTTAATACTCTTTTTCCAACTATCCCTATCCCTCCCTTTGATTCTTTCTTTTCTCCTTCGTTTGAGTTTTTCTTGTTAGGTTCACAAGGAAAAAAGCAAAAAGTCTTTTTTCACCCGAAGAAATGCTACTTTGCAACTCAACTTCTTTCCCCTTAACTCAAGCTTATTATAAAGCAATGAAACCAATACATCAGATCAGATCGTTTCTATTTTTTTGCGTCTTCTTCCCAAGAAAAAAAACACAGTACAGGGAGTGAGTAGAGGAACTTCTTCCTATTATTATTGAACGACATGAGCATGTACAGAAAAAAAGAAGGAATAAAATGTATATAAAGTTATTTTGCTTGTTACTCCGTACTTTCCTACTATTTTCTTACTTGCTTGCTGAGAGCTGATCCTTTTGAAAATTTAGTAATTTAATTTTCTTCTCTCTCTCTCTCTCTCTCCTTCTCTTTCTCTGCTTTTTTCTGTTACTTTTCTCCTAATGCTGGGTGTAGGCATACATGTAGCATTTTCCTAGTATCTCCTCCTATTGATTTCCATTTCCTTTCTACATTGAAATTCTCCGAAAACTTTTTCCCTCTCTACTTTTCCCTAAGTAAGTTTTAAAAAGACAAAATATGTATATACCGAGTGGATGGAAGTAACAAGCTTCTTTAAATCGGGTTTACTTTCTATTTTTAGTGAGCATTTCTCTCAGCTTCCTCGTCATCATCATCGTCATCAACATCTTTAGCAATGAAATGAGCCAACAAGCAAATTTCACCTTCAGAGAAGAATATACAGTAATAGTGTTTGAGACTGGTGTTGATGTTGAGGAACAGGAAGTAAACATGAGTGAGATTGGATATAGAAGAAAGACTTGCTCTCACGCAAGCACAACTTTCAATCGAAAAGTAAGTGATGACTCCATTAAAAACCGACTAGTTATGCTACACCTACTACATGCTGTTATTTCACAACCTTCAGTTCCCCACCATATCTTTGTGTTATTTTCTTGGAATAGTGAAGCAATAGTGAAATAGCTACCTCATTTCGTTTTATACATACTTCTCTACAGCAAGAATTTTCTTTGCTCTTCTTAAAATGAAATTAAACGCTTTGATTTAAATACCTCCTTTCTGTTAAAAAAAGAGAAAGGAGGACTGCAACAAGCTACTCATCTCTCTTTTGAAAGACGTTCTCCTGACTTTCACTTTTCTTCCTTCCTTTTCTGCCCTATCTGCCTACTTGTTTAAGTGAAGCTTCGTGTTTTATTCAGGTGAGTACACACACACACACAAAGAGCAGGAATGATTAGCTTTTTCTTCTCTTTTCTTCTCTTTATAAGGCTGCCATGTTCACTTTATTTTTTAATGAAGTCTTTCCACTTTTTTCCCTTTTCGGGATTCTTCTTACTTTCTCGTGGTAGTTGCATAAGAGCAATAATAAGATACCTTGAGCTCTAAAATAGTATGGTAATGCTTCCTCTCTTTCTTTGGTAATCACTTTTTTCCACTTCAATTGAAAATCACGGCAAGCGGCACCGGCTACGTCTGGATTGGCCTGGGAGAGACTAGATGATGGTTAGAAGAGAAAAGTGAGCAGCATGACAGAGAAAGCTAATTGCTTTTACTTTCTTTAGCATTCCAAAGCATAGCACGTTCTTGCTCTGTATCTTTTATCTTTTCATAGTGACTTTCCCTTTAAAAAACTTTTGTCCTATGCTAATAGCCTTAATGTATACATTTTTGACGACAAAAGGCGCATGAGTTTGATGTCAGCGGATAAGCATTGGAGTGGTTGATCAACTTGTAATATCGTATATTTTTTTAAATGTTGAATTTGAGATGCATGATAAGTAAAAGTGATACTACTTCATTTAATTTTTTTTCTTTAACACATTAACTACCTGTTTTGCACAGGAATCGTATCAAATTCTTATGCATTTCAATACGAACATGGAAGTTAGTAAAAAAAGAACAACGGTTCTTTTGTCACGCAACGGGCAATGCACACGCCTACGCCTACATTTCATCGAGGCTACCAAAAAGGATTCTATATCGGGGGAAATATTACAAATGTAGAGGTGTACGTGGTAATTTGTATATTCCGTGTTTCCAACTTATCAATAGGTATAGCATTTTTCATTAAACAAAGTTTGGTTTTATATTGCATGACTGCGATGAAGATCTGCAGTGCCGCTTAATTGGTTACCACCTATGCAATCATGATTTTTCAAGTGATGACGGAAATGATATAGAGCAAAAAAATGTATAGAAAAAAACAGCAAATTACCGAGCCCTTCCATACTTTTCATAGTGACAATAAAGTCCCATTTCAGCAGATCAAAGTTTTTTTGTCTTTTCAGATAATTTCGATTATAAACTACAAATGAGATTATTGACAATATACGAAGACATCAAAACACAGACATTCTAACTTTGCATTATACAACTTTAGTGAGACCTGTGTTACTTTCAATGTTTGTTTTTAGAAGAAATCAGGAGCACGTTAAGACACAGCGAAACAACATGAAACTTGGAAATATGTAGTTATGCAATGAAAATTATGATTGAACTGTGTAGGAGGTGAACCCAGTAGAGGAAAATTGAAAAGTATCTAAGTTAAAGAAGGAAACAGGAAGGTACAAGTTTAAAAAGAAAAAAATAAGTTTTTTCTCTTTTCCAGACTTGTTCCAAAAAAGAAGGTGGATGAAGACGAAGACAACTACGGAATGAGAATAAAGTGGCTGTAAGGAGTTTGGAGTGTCTGTGTGAAGGTAAAGTGATTTCTCTTGTTAAACTTATAATGAATATTTAAGGGCACGGATGAAGAAAGAGCGAGATGGAAGATATGATATGTTTTTCTTTCTTGTTCGAAAGAGTCAGAACCGAGAGAGGAAAAAAATCACTCGTAATTTCTAAGTTGAATCTTGTCTAAGTTGTTTGGGGGAAAATATGAGCAGGAAAAGGTAAGTGAATGGGAGAGTGGTGGTGATGTTGGTGGTATGGTGAAGGTAAAAGAAGATGCCATGTCGACTCTTTCCAGACTATTTTAGTCATGCACTGGCTTCTTTTATATAAAAATGATAAATAAATATATGCGCAGCTAATTTGAGTTGAGACTGCTCTACTTTTCTTCCTGAATCGTGCTGAAATTGCGGAATAAAAAGAAAGCGAAGTAGACAGAAAAATGTAACCTTGAGACAGACGATGCATATGACTCACAAAAGTTCTTTCCTCGTTGAGCTGTGTAGCATGTCAGAAATAAATGGAGTAAAAACAAGAAATATGAAGGCAAATAAGTTTTTATCCTTCTTCATTTCACTTTTTTTACTTATACCTTATTTCAAAAAATGTAAAATATCCGTTGAGTGGAGCAGCATCAACAGAAAAAAATGATGTCGGTAGCAACAACGCAGGATGGAAGAATGAAACAAAAAAGAAATTGCATCTTTCGCTGTCCAATTCACACACCGTGATCCATCCATCTATCCAATTTGCTTTACGATGAAATTCCTTACTCAAAACCATCTCACCTCGCAGCCTCCTGACTTCACATTTTTTCTCTCCAAAAGGAAGAAAGGAAGAATGAACGAGAAATAATAAAACAAGAAGAACAGTCAGAGAAGCTGAGGAGCACAGAGTCTATTTGGTAGAGAGTAAAGTAACACTTTTCCCTTTTGCCCTCACTGTACTCATGTCTTGCAATATTTATGCATATTTATGTAAAACAGTAAGATAGCTTGAAGGTGGCAGTGGTGGGTTGTGTGTAAGTTGTAGACTGAGAAGAAGTGTAATTCTCACATGAATACAAAAGCACTATCGTCAGGAGAAGGAGAGAAAGTCAGCTCAAGAGAAAGAGACTCAGGTAACAAAACTCCGTGTATACTTCCTCACTGTTGTTCTATTTGGCGTGGAATAAACTGAGAAAAGAACGAGCATTATCACTGGCCATTATCACCTGGATGTCTGTCTATGCTGACGATGAGGACTAGAGAATAAGGGAAAATAGTGGGTAGAAAGCTCTCATAAAAACTATTCTATATATCCTGAGCATACACATCCTTCGTCTCTTTCTGTTACTGCTGAGATGCTGCTTGTCTTTGTCCTCTGCTCATTGTGCTCGTGCAAAAAAGAAAGATACATTTATCCCTTATGCATTATTACTTATGCATGTAGATTTTCCACAAGATACTATCCAGAAGTGAATGGAGGGACATGTACTGCAACAAAAGAAAAAAAGTCTCTCGGAGGGAACAGAGGAAAAGGGGAAAGACAAACATGTATGCGCACACTTATTTCGTAGGAGTTTGTGTATGTATGTGTTATGCAAGCAAGCAGGAAGTAAGGTAGAGTAGATGGGAGAGATAAAAAAAGAGGCTTTCTCTGTGTGTGTCTTCGTATTCTTTTGATGATGAGAAGGATAATGCTTTTTGCTAAGTTGGTGCGGGGAATAGCATATCAAAATTATATAGCAGTATAGTAGCGGATGTATGTGAGCATGTAGACATGTATGGTTTTTTCTGCTGTGAAAAGCAGCAGGGGAAGGCTGCCTAAGATATGTGAGGTGGCAACAAGCAGAGCGTAGCTGAACAGAAGAAAAGAGAGAAAGGCAACAGAGCAACAAGGGTAAAGAGAGAATTTATGATTCAATTTGCACATGGAGCCTCATATAAATATCGTCTGTTATGGTAGAGTCCTCCTTTGTGCAGGAGTGTCCTTAGTCCTTACTTTTTCCTTGTAACAAAAGAAAAAAAATAAGGAGATGATGATGACGCTGAGTAAGTGAGTGACTACGACTATATCCCTACTTTTCACGACCAGTAGTGTGCTGCTATGAACACGTCTTGAGAGAAGGAAGGAAGAAGATGAGAGAGAGAGTTGGAGATAGTCTCATCGTCTCATCCTTACATGAGCAGCATTATATCCTTCTTTTTCCTCCTCTTCATCTGCATTGCAAATGGTATTCCTTTTGTCTCAAGGCAAAAAATGTCTTTTCTCACCGCTCCACTTTTACTGCTATATGGCTTGCTATGCTACTCCCACAACTGTGTACATATTTACTAGTTGAGCAGAATAAGTAGATATAATCATAAAATTGTATAGTGTAAAAGTGGGAGTGATAGTGGCAGTGGATCTGGATCCCCAAAGATTCCTTTTTTTCTTTCTCTCTCACTCACATCGTCTCATTAAGGGCATCACCATTCATCACAACACTTTTTTCCCTTTCTACCACCAAACCTGCCTACACATCACATTCTTCTTCTTTTTCTGTCTCCCCATCCTTCTGTCTTTTCCCCTTTCTCTATTTTTCTTTATTTTTTACCACTTTCTTTCTTGTCGAAGCAGAATAAAAGTATCTTCACTTACTCAAAGTTGAGTGTAGTATTACCAAACAGGAGAAATCTGAGCAGTTCTTGTAAGTTGACTAGAGGAGAAGGAAAATCAAAGAGAAGCATATTATTATGCAGTTTTCTTTTTTTATTTGTTGCTGTGCAACCCTAATTGTAAACAAGAAAAAAAAGCAGTAAAATGAGATGAAATAAGGTAACAGCTAACAAAGAAATTGATAAAGTGAGAACCCAAACAAAGAAAACTTACTCTTCTTTTCGTAAAAAGTAATGCTAATTCGTTAGTTTGATTGGAAACAAGTAATGAGCTATAACAAAAGGGAAAAATGATGTGCTTGTAGGATTATAGGTGAGTATACATGCGAAAAAAATACTTTTGATTTTCCTGAGCTTTACAATTTATCTAATAACATTTTGATTTATGGCAGTGGTTGAATTTGGAAAGTTCCACCTCGCACCCACGTACATCGGGTGAGAAGGAAGGCATATTAGTTGTTTGCGGTGTTGGTGTTGCTGCTGGCGGCGGTGTGTTCTTTTTTTTCTTAAGAAAAAAAGTAATAATGAAAGCAAAGTTAAGTCAAGTCAGTTGAGATGGTGGTGGTGGTGGTAGTGGTGAATGAGTTTGGCAAACTACGTGACCCAAAGATGTTGATGAGAGGGGAAAAAGTCTGTTGAACGAGTTGGTTTGATAATCATGACGATCGGGACTAGATGAAGAGAAAGTCGAGATGTTGATGGCGTGATGATGATGACGGTAATTATAGCCGTGGTGTTGCTCAGACTCTTGATGAAACTGATGATGAGAATATCAAGGAAAATGGGAAGGCGTCTTTATAAAATTATAATGAAATATTACTTGATCTTTTGACAGATAACACGTGGTTTTCTCATAAAATGGTCAGCAACTTTGATGTAGAGGAAACCTTAAATAGAACTTGAATAACGTTTTTTCGCTTAGTTTTAGCTCAAGAAATGCAAACTAGCAACTATTGATTCCACGAAAGAATGTATGGCCCTCTTACGAGAGAAACTTTGTGAGAAAGTTGATTTCCATAATATTTATATATCTCACATAAAGAATTTGTTATGACCCGTTGAGCAAGAAAAAACTTTTCTCTCTTTATCATTTCATTAGATAATTTCATCACGACTGTCAAACCATGCCCGTGACAAATTTGCAAATTACCTTTATATTTTTAGTTAGATCAACAATATGTGTACATCTTTAGCATTCATAATACCTTAATCAAATTATAGAGCATTGAGCCATTCCAATCAAACTACACAATATTCTAGCTCAAGGCTCAAATACAGTACCTTTGCATTTCTTGTTCAACACAATAACCTGCTTTTCATCATTTTTCCTTTCTTCCTCATTTTTTTTACCAGACAACGACACCCCGATACATAATATAAGCTTTGCAAAGACACGAGAAAAGAAAAAGTGAAATAAATCGTGAACGTACACACACAATAACAGCTCATTCAATAATATCCCTTATATCCTCACATATTTGCTACATTTATTCTTTACGACAGGGAAATAAAACCAACAAAGCATTCATGATACGTTGTGTGTCGTCGTTTAACCACTCAAATACAAACACACACACACACACACTACATCTATTTACTTCATATTTTGTCTTTCTCTCTTATTTCAGCAAATTCGGTTACGTTGGTCTGGTCTGCCTTTCAGTGTCAAGCTCCAGAGTAATGTATAAATTCGCCTACATAAATAATACCCGCCGTTTATGCTTTCTCTTGTGATGTATGAGACTATGAGAGAGGTTGTAAAAATAGCAATGTCGTGGCTTCTTTGGCATTGCATTTGAAGGGAAGAATTTCGTTCTCACAAAACACCATCAGCACAATCAAGCAGTATAGCCGTTTTACTGTTTTATTTTACTCACTTTTATGCTGTTAACTTGTTCACCAAGCAATATTGTTTGTGTAGCGGTATATGAGCCGTCGTGGTTGATCGTGTTGTGGTGGCAGTGTGAAAGGGAAAAAATGAAGAAGAAAATGAAGCTCGTGAAAAACGCCGAAGCTAAAGTGAAGAAGACTGAACCTAATGAAATTTCATGCCCTTTTTCACTCTCCTCGGCAATCATGCTCTCTGCCTCTCTATATATCTGTACATTATTAGAGGTGTCGTGAGCTAGCTCACATGCCCAAATATATGATGGTGTCTGACGACAGTGGTAATTCAAATATTGCCATTTTATCTGCACTACCAATGGCATGCTCACTCATTGTCAAACTACCACACAATTCACTAGACCGACAAGTAAGCCCGACCAAATTCCTTTATTATATTTTACAATATTTATTACACCCGGACATATCATGAATGATAACAGTATAAACATAGCTTGCTACCAAGTGCCAAACAAAAGTGCCGGAACACACCTCCTTTTTTCGAAATAATCAACTTGAGGGATATATTATCCTATCGTAAATATTATATTATGTAATGTTGTAGTAAAAAAGTAACATATATTTAGCACCCAACCATGACACAGCCCATAAATATGAAATACGTGAAGAGAGCAGTTGGTCGTCTCTTTCTCTTCCTCTCACTCTCCAGCCAGTACAGTCCCATTTTGTCACTTTTTTACAAGGTAAAAAAATGCATGCATGTTTTAACAGCCTGTATTATCCTCCTCTTTACAGAACGACGATACAAAGCAACATATAATATCCCATTTACATTTTTTACCCTGTTGTAATAATAATGCATCTAATTTTCACTGCTGGAGCGTCACAGGGACACACACTCTGGCTTTTATAATGTAATGATACTAAACTAATAGTAATAAATAAAACAAGAGCAAACTTTTTTCCTTTTATTCTTCCACTTCCAACGTTAGAAAAGTAAGGAGAGAAGAGGAAAAAACGCAAACGCAAGAAAAATAAATTTATTTGGCAGTTAGGAAGCAGCAAACCACCACTGTGTCTTCCTTTTCTACTTTTTTATTGTCATGTTACATATTATGCATTACTTCTATTATTGTTATTATTATTGCTATTACGCCATTATTTTGCAAAAAAAACGAACAAGAAAGAAAAGTAATACGTTACAATTTATATTTTAAAGAAAAAATATGCTTTATTATTTTCTTTCCGGTTTTTCGTATAGAGTTACTCTTTTTCACTCATGAGTCACACATTATAACATGTAGAAAGGTTGAATGTACTACATTTTTTTCTTTGTGTGCGGTGCGGTAGGTCCCCATTGTCTTTTTTCTCTTTTGGAAATGATATTACGTATGTCTTTTGGTCGTTGCGTCTTCCTACACACACATTCCTCTTTCTCTTTTTCCACGTTCATTCATGCAAATCCACATATTTTCCTTTCCCTTTCCGCTTACTTTTTTCCCTTTCTTTGTCCTTTTCTTTTCTTAAAAGAAATTTACATGAAAACCAAGCTTAAGCCAGATGCTTATATTTTTTTGTCTTGATGGTTGTGGTCGTGAAGAAATGTATATTCACTCATCCACAATGTCTACGTGTGTTTTTTCATTGTCGTGGTGTTTTCTCTTAAAAATGCTTTTCTCTTGTAGTACAATGTAAAGTGAAGAAACCATGTATTATGGCATGCGTAACAGTTACATCATCATTCCACATACATAACATGATTTCTATATTATTCTGCTTGCATGCTTTGGATTTTAGTGTTTACACATGATGCAAAATTCAACCAATAACGTTTACTTGCGTTTTTTGTAGCTCAATAATAAGGCCCACTCACAGAATACAAGATTATGTATGCGAATTTCATTGTGTGTTTTTTCTGTGTCAATTGTGCGGAGAAGAAAAGTATGTATGCATTTCACAAACATCGAAAGAAATACAACTAAAAAACCTTTAAGTTTTGTTGTCTTATTCCTTACTCGTGTTGATTGTCCATGAGAAAATCCTATCGTCTTACTACAACCAACATACATAAGCTCGTTCTCTTTAAACTTTATTTTTTTCTGTAGATCTGTTGAAGGTACATTGCCAAGGCAAAAGAAGTGTGCCTTTCTGCTGTATACATAATATATATGATATGGAAGAGCTTGCCGCTCGAGTTTTTTTGTGCAAAAAAGTGAAAATGTGGGTAGCAGTACATTACTGCATTGGTTCGGTTGGATGAACTAAAAACTGAGAGAAAACTCAACTGTAAATTCATGTCTCGACACATCATAGAATCATTCGGGTGGGTGCTACAATTTCCCGAAAAAAATGCATTATCATCCTCAGCACCACCTTTCACATATGTATAAGCAGTATTACATGTCAAAATTTTGGGTACAAGAGTATATTACATATATGCAGAGTTGCTGTCGCCATGTCGCATGAATGTTTATGTTATTATGCCTCTTTTTTACTTGCGTAAAAATATGTAGCAGCGACAGCAACAATACTCCAATCTCCAATGCTTTTTCTCAGAATGTCCGCCACTTTTTTTCTGCTATTGCCACTACTGTTGAAGCAGAAGTTTTGCAAGGAAAAAAAGAGAAAATATATATTTTTCTTTTCGCATGAATAACGCAATTTTTTGAGAAGATGCACAAGGGAGAAAATGTTTTTTTTTCGTCTCTGTATGTATTATTGTTATTTCCATATTTTTTCTAGAGATGATGTAGTACGGAGTACTTACATTTTTCAATTCAATGTGCAGAAAAATGTTTTAGGGAAAAAATAGGTGACTATGAAGGATTCGTAAGGTGCTGATGTTGGTATGAAGGAAAACGAAGTAAGAAGGGTTTGAATGCTCTTCCAGTTCAGTGACGGCATTGTGTGTGCGCATTGCAAAGCAAATGCATAAAGTGATCTGAATTTCGTAAAAAAAATAGATCCATGTACTTTAACAACTAAGGGAGATATAGAGAATCTATATATTTTTTGGGTGAAAAATAATGTCAGGATACACCCTTTTTGGAGTTGGGTGTCGTATGTTGCTGGAAACGGCGATGATGATGATGATACACTTTAGTTATGGGATAGCTGTGATCATGACGACGTAAAGAGGATGATGTAACACAAGTTTTTACAATAATAATAATAAAATAACTTTCAGAAAACAATACTCTCATTTCATTGAACATATATTTCCATAGTCAACACTGCT
>JAQIXW010001162.1:0-21217 GCA_034700685.1 Willowsia buskii
GCAAAAACACACTCTAGCAACTGTACCAGCACGACTAGGCCATTCCGAGAATAAATCTCTGCATGGGTCTCCTTCCTCCAACCATTAATATGGACACTGATATTTAAGTGTATGGTTTACAAAGCCAGTGAAACAAGTTACTTTCAAGTTACAAGGTTTTCCCGAATTCTCCTTCTCGCATCTTATTTTTCTTCTTACTTTCTAAACAATGAAACTTAACCTAGATTAAAGAAAATATAATATATAAGCTGACACTTGTAACTAGTTATTATGATTATCATATATATTCTCACAAACCATAAAACTTCAATTTTTCTCGCATGACCTTTTGTATTCCACAAATCCGACAAATTTTCATTAATTCAGTTATGATTTTCCCTTTTAAAAACTTTCACATACATACGTACGTATGTGTTACAATGAATTTTTGGTTGTTGTTTTGAGATGGTACATATTCTGTTTTGCTTATGTGACCACTTTCTTAATACCCACTGTGATTGTATGATATTGAATGTGCATCCACGTTGATTTTGGAATTTTCATATAAAAACCATTGTGGTAACGTATTTTTTGTGGGGTGTAAGCATTTACTCAAATCCGCAGGAAAAGAATGGGCTTTTATTCCTTGCCATACATATTATGCAAAAATCTTAAATATTTGAAAATATTCATACAGGAGCACTCAAATGTACACATTGTATTCAATATGAACAATATATTTATTTTTTAATACAGACAGATCCATTTTTTGCACTCATACAACCGTAAACAACGCAACATGAAAAAATATGGGAAAACAGAACTAACCAAAAAAGCAGTGAAACAGCGAAAGAAACAAAGCACAAGCAAAATTTTGTAGTTTGTGCTCATATATGTATCATGTACCTACCAAATAATATACAGCATTACAACATTAGTGGTAGTTGTATGGTAAAAGGACAAAAAAGTAGCAGTGTTTCTGGAAGTGCACAACAGGAAAAAACTAAGAAAAGTACGAGGGCTTTTGCCAAAATCCTGTCAGAGAGCGATTCTCTACCTCTCCACCTAACAGCATATACATTCATTCATGCTCCAATAGTGTTCTTTACTTATTTTTTGCAACGTCAAGCAACAGTAAACACGTATATATTCCAGAGTTGTTGTACTACTGGCACAGGCAGCACAACATGCTTTGAGCCTACCTATTCAAGTTTTTCAAGAGTGTATAATGCTAATATTTATCACATAAATAGATTTAGGAATAAGTATTTAGGAAGCAGCAACAACATAACTTTTTCAAAAAGAAAAGTATAATAGGAAGCAACATTGTTGAGCATTATAAACAACTACTACTTTTCCATTATCATGTGCACATACATTTATTTCTCATCGTGAATAAATAGTTCAAGAGGACTTTTCTCGGATTTCTTCTTGTTTTTCCAAGATTTTCTAGGGGTGCTGGCAAATATTAGATACTATGCTGCTGCTTTCTGTTGCTCTTGCTTTTGGTGGTCGTGATAATGACGGTATATGACGGTAATAAGGACATAGAGCACATATGTATAAACTCTGTAACGAGTACTTATAATATCTTCTCAGTCCGAGAATCTGTATATGAATGTAAACATACCCAACTATAGGCTTTTATAGACTTTTTGTCTCAATAGAGTATTCTTTTCTCTGAACTTGCCAGTCTCATCAGTATCGTCCACTACCACTCACATCGAAAATGACAAGGAACAGAAACAGCAACAAAATATTCATTTGCAGTGAGTATACATATTATGTGATCGAGCAGACACACTATTTCATACATGTCAAAAGTAATTTTCTGTCCGTCCTAATAATATTCGAGCCACCACCTTTTATGTCTTTCTTGGGTAAAAGTTTAATACGAGCTGTGTCGTCTTTCTGCATGCAAGTCTACATATCATCTATCCTGGATTTCAATTTTTACAAGCGTCCAGCCTGTATATGCGTAAAACTTCTATGTTGACCCTACTTGATGTGCACTCGCTTGTAATGAAAACACATATACCAATTCATTTATAGGCGTACTTTTTTATATGTACACATGTTTTTGTTTTCTTGTTCAGTGACGATGACGGGATGCAGGCAACCAGGCAAACAAGGAAAAAATCCATGAGAAGTATTTTTTTGCTTTTCTCAGTAAATCCTGGATTTCCCTGTTACTAGTACATATTATATATTTATATATTTTTGTATGATAGGATGTGATGTCATACTCGTATGATTCGAAGCGACAGCTACCAAACATAAACACGATCCCAGCACAACATGCATTGTGTTGTGCCTGTGTACTCTCGGACCAGGCTCTAAGCATACCACACCATTTTTGAAGTACAACAGTATGTTATTGTAAATTGATAAAAAAAAGACTTCACTTCAGTTTAGTTTTTACCAGGAAAGAAGAACAGAGAGGAACCTTAAAATGTGTACACTAAACATGCCAAATAATGTGAAATAGAAGTTAGGTAGAAAGTCTAGAAGAGAGAAAGAAGGGAAAAACAAGGGTAGTAACAATATATGCATGAGTGGGTCCGAGAGAGGACGAGATAGTAAACATAAGTTGCTTTCCTTCATTCCACTCCCTCTCTATCATGCATCGTCTCTCTAAAACTCTCTTGAATTTAAAGTGAAATTATTTTCTATTTGTTTGGAAGATTTTCTCCAGGAAAAAAATACGCATAGCAAGCACGCAGTAAGCATACTCATCCTCCATCATTTCAGAAAGGGAGAGATTCTATGTTTTTTGCTATCTGTTTGAGTTTTATTTGACCTTTTGAAAATTCAAAAGCTTTCAATATTAGTCCTCCTTTTTGAAACAATAGGGAACAACAATAAGAGCAAACACGGCACACAATTTGGATTGCTGTTGTTCTCTTTTGTTTTCTACTTTTTCTTCCTCGTCTTACGTGCCCTTCGACAAAACGAGTATAACAAGAAGAGAATACAAGCTTTGAATAGTAATGCAGAAAAATTTCCTTTGTACATGTCATGATGAGACTTTTTGCCCGTGTGCTATAAAAAAAAGTTTACAAAAAGTATCAGTCACTATTTTGCATTCAGTGTTTCGGTTCTCTGTATCGCTTACGGTAAACATACTCAGATCATTTTTCCTTCTCCTCCGCACAGCATCAAGATATGAAGAGCAAGCTTTAAGATAAGGGGATCAAGTCTGATGTCCAAATTGCTAAAAAAAATAATAAATGGTTTTGCAAAATTGTAAAAGTATTATGTAGGGCACAAGGAAAATAGAGTAAACAAATATACTTATGTAGTATTTGAATTGAGCTGAGCTTCTGTGTACTTTTCCATGCTCACACAGCAAATGAAAATCCCATAGTGCACAAAATTCATTATTTTTCGCATTTATATTTAGTTTCTAAACGGAACTAACTTGGTCTTGTATCTGCGTGCTCGTATTTTGTTCATGTGCTTGGCAGACTGACTGTGACTGTATTAAAATATTGTTCATTTTGACTCTAGAGAATTTCCCAGTAATTTATGACTCTACCATATTATATTATATGAGAAAAAAGAATGGAATGCATGCAATCATTAAGCCTCGTTGCCGCTTGTTATCTCGTTTTGTTGCATCAGAACTGCAGTAATACATTGCCATTAGAGAAAGAAATGTTAGAAAAAGAATAAGTATTGCAATAAACTGTGCTATACGTATTGTCAATATGACATTTTCCTTTGATAACATAACTGGAGCGTTACAAACTTTTCTGAAAAATTGTATAAGCTCAAAATATAAGAAAATGAAGTTCTCTTTGAAGTTATACGGATACAGAGACACAATCCTGGATGTAACTCGTGGAAGCTAGTAAGCCTTTTTTTAATGGATGGGAAGATTGCACTCTAAAGCAAATATTTAAAATGTGAATTGCAATGGCCTTTTTAATAGCTAAACAGATCGTTTAATTTTGGATTGTCTTTGTGTAAAAGCCAACTGACATTGCTAGAAATTAAAAAGATAGCGGATAAAAACGACATATTATGTAGTTATGTATTATGTATGCATAATAGTAAAAGCTTGGGGCAGGCAAGTAAACCGGTCCTTGGAGAGTTCGGATTCACAGAAAAAGGAAGATTAAACACGAGCCATGAATATATAAAAACATATGCGAGAAACTTTGTACGAGAGAAAGTCTGAAAATGCACAGTATATGCCTATATTTCATATTATTAAAAAATTTCAAAATACAAATGCATATAGAAGATGAAGCATCGCTTAGCATAAAGCCTGAGGGTACGGGTACAGTACATTGTGAGATTGGAACGAGTGACCTAGTTTTTCTACTAGTTGCATACAGTTTTACATACAAAATATGATGTGATGATGTCACCAACTCATAAATCTTTCATAACATTTGCTGAAGTTTGAATAGTGTTTTACATACGTAGCAAGTTAAAATATATATAGCATATGACAGTTATTGCTCCCAATGTTTATTTTCGTTGTGCAAATAATCTCAATCTCCTCGTCCCTTTGGCGTATGTACATGTATTAATCAGTATTTTGTGTAAAAACTTTTGTGACTTTATAAAATTATTTTAGTGGCTAGCATACATTATCCAGCTTAAACTAAAGTTTTTATTTTCTGTGGTTTTTACTTAAAAAGCTTATCGACTTTGTCTATAACATTAAAAAAATAATGAATTGCATCAGTCACATTAACTAGACAAATTCACAGATAAAATGTAGAAAAAAGAATACCACGGTTCTAGAAATATTATAATGTAAATACGTGGCAAACAATCGTAATGGTAATAATTATGTGCTAGGTTTGAATTTTGTAATCGAAAAACTTTTCGTTACTACTCAATCATATAATCATCATTTCATTAACATGATTCGCATAAAAGGGCTTGAACATATATTACAAGTTGCGGTGAGTATACCAACAACAATTTTTTATATATTAACTTTCTGCTGGTCGGTTATCCGCAAAGGTTATCACCTTGAATACTTTGATTTCGGTTTGAATACGCTGTAGTCAGTGATGTCGAGACTGAGCTGTTCAATGATAAGGTTAACATTAACTTGTTGATAGATAATATGCATCAAGCATAGATTGGAAAATTTGTCCTCATTTATCACTATCATTCGTGTTAATGACAATCAAAACCCGAGATATAGCAGCATTCGTCAGTTTTATGCATATCTGAGTGTCCAGCATATTAAATGTATACTTCATTCAAGACTGAAATAAAGGTACATGCATAGTTTCACTGAAAATAATTTGACAATGAACCATGTCTTCAGCACACAATAGTAAACGCACAGATAATGAAATAGTTCTGATGTAAATCGTAACCACTTTTAACAAAACAGTGTTAAGTAAGATTCACACGAGTTTATGCTCTTTAAATTGACGGATCGTTAGCAAAACACCTTCTCGTCCATTTTTCTCGTTTTTAAAGTTACGTTTGTATCCCAGCAGATTCCTAATTTCAAAATGATATTTAAGGCGTTTCTTTTGACTTCATCGCTTTTAGTAGTTTTACATTTTTGCAGTGGTGGTAATAATTTCATTATTAACTTAACGACAACTTGTACAGCATAATTCTCAGATATGGGTTATTTACATGGATTGTTTGAAAATCTTTGCTTGTAACTTTAGCTTTCAACGTGAAGCAATGCTATGAGTGTGAATACTTCGATAAAGATGAGTCAAGCACCAAAAACGACGAAAGATGCAAGAATGACGTTCCGGAGGAATTTTTGGTTGATTGCGGAAATGGTATGAACCTCTTCCTGATTTTGCGTAAAAATTTGAACATTGAATTTTTCAGTTTTTGAAATTGTTTGTTCACAGGAGGTAATCCAGGAGATGGACCCACTCAGTGGCAGTGTGTCAAGGTCACTGGGCGCATAGAGATAGATGAAGAAAACTACAACTACGTTAAACGAGCCTGCAGCCCTGGTATAAATTATGACACTTGCAAAGAGTGTAAAGATACAAAAACCTATGAAACGCAGTACGGCTTTGTTAAGCGAGGCAAACATTGTGTGTGTGACGATAATGACGGATGCAATTCAGCACAAGGACTTGCCACTAGTATAATGACAATATCAGCAGGACTGTTTGTCGCTGTAATTTTTAGGCTTTAAAAGTATTGTCTGCGTTTGGTCCATAACATTTATTACTAAATTATTGAAACTGATATTAATTTTATAATAGAAAAAAATTGCTAATTACAATTAAAGGTTGAGACTGCTTTAACTTATTCGTCTAAATTTAAATGATTGCATTTTTGCAACCTTGAGTTCGTCAGTCTGGAGTCGTTGAGCCAAAAGAGGGACGGAGAAGGAAGCAAACGTCAAAATCACGATGTCATGCTCATATTTTAGCATTTCACATGCATGCATTTCTCCTTTCTTTGATAGTCTCTAAATTTAAGCAGAACCGAATAAGAGATTGTTTGGTATTTGGTGTGCCATGTCTTCACAAAACGTTTCAATTTCGGTGGTGCAATCCCAGAGAAAGTTTGTTTGAGTAACAAATATACCTTTTTTGCAACAGAATTTTCATTCTATACCCATTAAAAAGAGTCTAAAAATATAGCAGAGATGGAAATATTCAGAAAAAGTGAAGAAAAGTGAGACGGAGAGAAAATGTCATATTTATGATAAATGTGTTGTTGTCTTTCTCTCACTGAAAATTGTAATCCAACGCTCATAATTCACGGACAAATGAAAGCGGACATGTGTTGTTCTCTAGCTTGTTTTTCTTCTCTCCCGTTTTTCTGCAAAAGTAGAAATACCGAACAACAGGAAGGAAAGGCGAAAAAACAAGATACATGAACTATTATGCATACAATATTTCGTCAAAAAGTTAGACAAGCCCAAAGAGGAAGAAGAATGACAAAAACCGGCATAAATTTAGAGGAAAAGATTTTGGAATATGTTGAAGATGTTTCGCATAAAACAGTGAAACAAGTGAAAGTCAGCTGAGGCGAAGACACGGCAGTAATACGTCAGCAATAAACCTATATAGCTTTTTAAACCCTTTTATTTAAACATGCACAACCCAACGCCAACGCCAACCGATACATCTTTACTTTTCTGGCGTTCATAGTAGATTCATTTCCATAAAACTGAAACCTTATACCATCATCATCAGAAAACATAGTTTGGTTGATGTGCAGAAATAGTAGAATAGCTTTCATTTGAGTACGAGATTTTGTCATGCATCGTCTTTATGCTGGCTAATGACAGCTATGTACCGGATTTCATTATCAGCAGCTTGTCTCATAACTGTAACTTATACTTAATGCTTAAAGGTTTTACGTTACTACATCATCGCTACAAAAATATAAGATGAACACTCAAGGTTGGCACACAACAGTAACTACAACTGGGAAGATAAAGATTACGTTACTGCAAATAAAACGGATCTATGATGCAAAATTCATGCGATACAATAAGTATACGAAGAAAGTAAGCGTGATACGTAGGCGTGGAGGCGGACAAGCAGACGTAAAGTAAAAAGGGACGTGAAAACTTAATGCTAGCTTTTCGACTTGAGGAATCGTTATATTTAGTTGTGTGTAGTTGTATGGAAAGCAAAAGATCAAATTTCATCAGTTAAATAGCTCACCACACACACACAAAGGAACATCTTCCTAGCATGGAATAACTATTGTAGGTAACCATGCCATTGTATTGGAAGAACGGTTATACCGTATTCTTTAGATGACTGATGAAATCAAGTCATGATTAATTTTTAAAATGTATCCGCTTTATTGAATAATATTTATGGATGCAAGCATAAGTTTTTTCACAGTTTCGTAGAGCTTCCGTTTTGCTTTGTAAAATCACTTTAAAAACTGCTCCCACACATCCATCCCTCAGTTACGGGCTTAGGAAATTTCATTAAAGCCAAGCATATCTTTCTTGCATATCAATTCTTGGTATTTTAGTACTAAAGCAGGAAACAACAATGCGTAAAGTATGTCAAGTATTCTTACTCTTGAAACTATATAGACTGTGGATGAAAAAAAACACAGAATAAATGTCACTTTACACTGGATATATACCAAGCTTTGAGTGATGCTGTTTCTATGCATGAGTATGATTTTGAAGGCGTTTTTAAACTTCAAACAAACGCTCTTCCGTAGGCCGAGAGTATAAAATAGACGCACGTGAAGTTTTTTATGTGTCAAAATGTAGGAAGGTACAGAGACTTTAATCATTTTCGTGGTACTCATTCTACGAGTTTTCATATAAGCATGCAATAGAAAACATTGTTCGCTTTAAAAATCACGGACATTCTTTTCTCCTTCGTTGTGCTTGTGCCATTCATTTTCTCCGAATTTGTGCAATATGTGTTTGAGATTTGTATTGCTTGTTTTAAAGATCCATGAAATAGAGCATAAACGACAAAAGAAAAGACGCAGTGCATGGAATTTTGGGGGTTGCTGAACATGCTGAACTAGTGTTGCGATATTTCTGCTACTAGCCTGGAAAATACGGGTGCTATCAAATCTGCCATTTCAGTATGCTGACACGTTTTTTTAAATTTGTATTCCCCAACCAAATTGTTAGGAAAAATTTGTCATATTCTGTGATTTTGATCTAATGTCATATTTTCACAAGTAAGTACTCGTCGGAAGATGGATAAAACATCAAAAAGAATACTCGTCCTGTATATACATAGCATGATAGCAATAAGGTGTACGTGTGTTGTCCCAGTGAAAGCCAAATAACGACTAGGTTTTTACGTCTCTTATTGAACCGCTTTGCCTTAAAATAATCTAACAGTCATATTTTAAGTAGTAGAAGTAATAACAAAAGTAATCTAGAAAAATTGCGGTCTCAAACACATATTTATAATTTTAAAAAAGGGTTTCGTTTCATGTACGTGTTTGTTTGTACATTTGGGTACTCCGGTTAAGTCTTAGATTTATGTAACATTTAGCTCTAACGTACGCCTTTGTAACACCAAAAGCGTTTGTAGATTTTTTGGCGAGTTTGTGTGAAGAACTTTACATTATTCGTGACTCTGCTTTCACTAGTTGTATCATTCTTTCATCCTTTAGGTATACCATAAATTTACCTTGTTTCAAAAAATCACGTCTAATTTTTTCATACTTTGCAGGAAAATTGGAGTGCATGAGGTATATAAAGTCATCGACTCATCAAAATGCTTTCATGGTTTCATTGAACTTTACAAAAATTCATTTCCATGTGCGAGTTTTTTTTACTTTGTAAGTTTGTAATGAAAAGTTCCACACACATTGGAACTGCTTCGTGAAAACAATACATTTGTATGGATATGAGGATACGTAACACAAAGTTACTTTCCGAACACTCTTTACGAAAATGCTCCGAATAAACGGAGTAATGGCACGTGTAAAAGTTACAAGTGGATGTGGATTTTGTTGGAATGGAAAGATGAAAGGATATTTTGTTGTTTGTAGATGATCATGTTGTTTGGAGTGAAATGAAAACAAAACCTGAAGGCGGAGGCGGAAGACCTTTGAAAAATTTGTATGATAAGCGCATACTCTAACATTTGTTTGTGGATTGTCTGATTAAAATATTCAAGTTTCTCCCATTTCCAAGTACCAAGCATGTAAACAACCAGAAATCGATTTCAATATGCCTTTTGTCAAATTAAATTACTTACTTTATCAAATACTTTTAGATTAAACAAAAGTCCTGTTCAACCAGTTGTCATAAATTACTAAATGTAACTGAAGCTGTATAATTTTACGAGCAAAAACCTGAAAATTTCAATAGCAAATCAAACCACAAACGAAAGTATTCAAAATCAGCCTTCAATTTCGTGTTTTTCCCTGTGTTAACTCAACGATAGCGGATTCGACAATTTTTTGGTGTCGTATGAATGCGCTTTTTTCAATATTCAATTCAGTCATAATTCCAAATTCAATGAAATTCGATACGTTTGCCGTGCTTTTACATACAACTTTAATGGTTCGAAAATTTATCAGATGCGGAATACGGTGTGCTTTTAGTTACTTTGATGATGATCTGATCACGACAAAAATGATAAGGTAGGAGTTTCCCCATAATTTGCAAATAATCACATATTGCCCATCATATTGTATTAAACATGCATATTATTTTCTTCATAGTGTCAAAATATTATCAAAAGGGATTCACAAACAAAAAGCTTATATAAACTAGCATCGTGCTCATCTTTTAAAACAGCTTGTCTCTCTGGTGAGTGACTTCGAGTTTATATCGCGCTATGCATATTACTGCCGCCACCACCACACCGGCACCAACGCCACGACAATGATTTGTGGTTGGGAATGAGTTCCTTGAATTTTAGACGAGCTTTTGCTGAAAAAAGTTGTAGTAGCACGCGCTTGGTATTCAATAGAGACTTTACTCTTCTTGTTTCATTTTACCAACCTTTTTGGCAACCAACACTGGCTCATTTTTATTCCTATTTTGCATTAAATGTGACATGGCGGAATCATCATCACCAGAAGAGTTTTCTAACAAACCACAATCTACATTCCTGTTTATTCATCATCCCCATGTTCAAACAAATACAAAAACGACAAGAACACACTTTCTGCTTTTTCAAGACGACGTTTTAGCTGTTGTACTTCTTACGTTGATTTTGATTGGGTTGTATGGAATCAAGAATAAAGTCAGACAAGAGCTGCGATGAAGCACCATTTGAAATTTAATCAGACAAACATTCAAATGAGCTTTAATAATAACAACGAGAACATCATAACTCTTCAAACGTTCTTGCAACGATCATAGTCTATATTATACTATGTATGTATGCCTATTCAACGGCAATAAGCACTTTACGTGGTTTACTTTTTTGTTTCATACACGACACCAATTTTTCGTTCGTGTCTGCCTTAATATTTCTTTTTTACACGCGTGCTCTGCTCTTTCATGGGATCTACCTGTTCCTCCACTTGGTACAATATGGTAGTCATCGTGGAAAACAAGACTAGAGAAGAAAGACGACCAAAATGAAACGGGGAATGAGCTCCCCTCAAAAATAACCAGAAATGCTGTACACGTAGGAAAGTTTATTCTAATTAAGCCAACTTCGTGATCTTTCACGACCTGTCTTGTTCTCTGGATTTTTTTCTCTTGAACTTGCACATATATACATTTACGCAAACTATACTGCACCTATATCAAGAAAAAGATGTAAAGGGTGAAGATCCCTTCATCACAAGATATTATTTGTGGAGAACACCGACTTGAAGTGTACGCGTACATAAATAATATACTTTGGTTTTTGGTCGTCCTGTTCACTACGTCTGGATCGACTGAACTCAAAAAAGAGAAAAAAGACTAAGAATGGGAGGCTATTCTTATGCGAGCAGTAGTGTGTAGTTTTTTTGTACAGTTGTTGTGCATGACTTGATTTATGATGGCGTGTATCTCAAGGTACTGCACAAGAAGAGGAGAGCGTATAGACATACACAACAAGAAAGAGCACTTAATTTCCCTTAAGACCCCCTCTCTTTTACTTTGCTTGAGGGCCGCCACTGATTCTTGTGCGTCGTCGGTTAGTGTGGTACATTACTTACTTACTCCACATTTTACACTGTTGTAACATATTATGCATTTTTTATTATTGGAGGTGGTACTCCATTTTTGAGTCTTTTGAAGGATATTGTTCTGTGGTGTAAGAATATGCTCTTGTTTAACACTTTTTTGTACATGAAATCTGCCTTTTTACTGCACTCGGATCGTGCAACTTTTTCTCCGGGATATGAATAGAGGGGTGTTTCATCATCTCGTGCTGCTTTCTGGTGTATACGCGAGTACCTGTGATATATTTCTTAATCATAAAACAATGGCGTAACTTCATTTTGGTCTGGTTTTTGCTTCGGGTGAAAAATGTGAAATAAACTGCAAGAAAATAATGAAATTTGTAGAAATACACGTGATGGTAAATATACAGCGTACTTGGAAAAGTAATTTCTCTTTTCTTCGTCTTCCTTGAAAATCACGATTTGTATTTCCATATTTCCTTTCCTGTCCTACTTTAAAAAATTAGAAGACATGTAACCGACAAGTTCATTTTCGTCCGTTTTTCTCTGCCCTCAGAACATGTCTGGACACTGGATGCATCTAGTACTGTTCATCTGGTATATTATGTTGAAGCACTGCTCTATGGCCACGTATAACATCAATATTCGGTGAACAGAATTTGTACACCATACATAAATGTACACCTATGTGCAACATTGTACAACTTTATTCGGAAACAGACGAGAATAACATTTTTGGTTTGATTATGGTATGCCTTTGCACGCCTTTATTAGGTTACCGGTCATATTATCATCATCAACATCGCACATTAGTCTGATCATTTTAGTGGATCAGCAAACAAAAGGAATACATTACGGGTAAAATGAGATCCATAAAGATGACCAGGCTTCACCTCATTAGTGCAAAGCTAGCGAAAGCGAAGATGCACGGCTAACCCTAATTTGGGTTTATGTACTTTATCTGCTCGCTTATGCTGATTGGCAAATCAATTCTGTCGAATCCATAGAGCGTGTCACTTGACCAAATGTCTGAGTATAGCTAAGTCTGTGCAAGGAAAATCTCAAAGATTGTTGTTGCCGAAACTAACGCTTATTTTTCCCCGTCGGTACGTAATGTTGAAAGCTGTAAAACTAAGGGTATGCATTGACATGCTCATTGTCCAACTCGGTGATTTTAAAGTAAATTAACATTAGGCAACTACAAGAGTGAAGAAAGTAAAATATGCGTACGATCATAAAATCAGTAGTGGTCATCATGATGATGATGATGATATCATTCCCTAATATAAAGCCTTTCATTGTTGTGGTAAACGGCTTTAAAAAAGCTTGAGCGGATAAGCTTTTTCATTATATTTAACAATAGCAGTAAATAAAATAATGAATTGAGCAAGATCCTCCTCTTCTGTTAAAAGTCCTGTCACCAGTTCAACTTGATAAGTGGTTTTTACACTCTGACCGCTTCGACCATCATACCAAAAGGGGTAAAAAACAAAACAATAGACTCCTTCCATTTACAACAAGAAACTGATAACCTTATGAAAAAAAAGTTTTCTTTTTATAGCTGCTATTAATAATTCGATATGTGAGAAGCCCTATGTATGTACATATATTCAAAGAGCTTAACTAAATGATGTGCCATTCCTCCCGAAGAAAACCTTATTTCAAATGAGAATCGTGATAGGCAATCATACAATAACAAAATAGACAGATATCCAACAGTCAGAGCTCCGCATTATATCCGCGCCATCATCATTCGTCGTGAGCAAAAAAGCAGCAAACAGTAGGCGTGTAATGAAAAGAGATTGACATTTGACTTGCATTGTTATCAACTATATTTCAAGCGTGTATTTTTATTTCATTTCACAAAAGTCAAGCAGGGGCAATCTGGAAATGATTCTGAAGACACGAAGCAATATGGCACTCACGACTTTGACAGAAGCGAAATCTAAAGAAGATTGAAAATAATGCTTATCTCTGAAAAATAAATAGTATTGCACCTCCTTATCCTCTGGCAATCAAAGATTCTGACTTAACAACCTTTTGTGTGGCTCCACTCGACACTCAGTTGTAAGTTGTAAATATTCCTCATCGACGCAAAGACGACAAGACATGATTATTACAGAAGACCAAAAGGCTTTTTTCAAATCACACAGGTAGTAAAAGCGAAGAAGAAACTGATGATGATGATGTGGTTGATGATCAACAGATTGCTGTTAACTGGCAATACTGCTCCTGCTACAGTAGCAGAGAGCCACAGTAGCCACAAGCTTCCGTTTGATTACCTACCTAACTTTACTTGAATCGAGACCTGTATGCGCATCAGACGATAATACAGTATAGTACGAGAAAATCTCCAACCAGCCGTGAGCCAACCAACCACTTCAAAAAATGTTATATTATTATTAGCATGCCATGCCAATCCGATAAGTTACCACCAATGCTGCTGACTTAACAATGTAACCACTTGCATAGGTTATAGCGAGTGCTTTACCATTACTTATTCAGCAACAATAATAAAAAAGGAAGATGAATGTGAATGAAATAAAATAGCATTATTTTTTCTTCGTCTTCTCAGCGAATGATAAATGCTTTTTGCCTTCCATCCAATGAAGCGTTTCGATTGTTTTCTTCGTCGAGGCTCTGTAAGGTACGTTGCTACTTCTTTTTTTATTCTTGGTTTTCTCGCTGCTGGCTAGTATTTAGTATGCTAAATTAAGTGTTGTAATTTTTGCAATAAGTACCTGACGGAAGTGCATATAAGTTAATAAGTTCACTTAAATGGTAACAGAAAAAATTGAGACAAACCATGCAGACATTGATTCTATTAAAGTCATGAGGTCAGTCCCTACATTTCCACATTTCCAATGCTTATCGAAACGGGCGGCCAGCCAGGAATACAGACTAAGTGTATAGGACTCAAATATCATTAGTTTAGAAACTCTGGCTACCTAAAAAGACTGAGTTTCTGTGATTACACATTAGACCAGTATAACACAACACAAGTGAGCAAATCATCGTCGCAGGCAAAATGCAAAGCTCCCTACAGGGATAATTTCATCTTGATACGGAGGAGAATGTTATTACCGTGACTGAAAATCAGACAGAAGCGCAAGAGAGCGAGAAGAATATGACGATGATGGCTCCTGTTTTTTTACCGCAAATATAAAGGTAGTGTTATAGTTGGCATGTTGCATAGTTATGTATACGTAGTAGTTTTAGCAGTTTCGATTCAGTTTTTAAAATGTTTTCATAATATATGAGATGCAGATGAAGGGCATAGGTAAGTAGTTCGATATTACGTACATTCAACAATTCAAAAGTCATGCGTAAATTTATTTTTTTCTCCTTGATTTTTGGTTCAGTCAGGTTTAAAAATCGTGAGTTTGTAATATATTGCGAGAAGAGAAATGCATATATGAAGACGGCCATGATGATGATGAGAGATAATGATGGTTGTGTCAGAATTTAAAAATCTGGTGGGGATGATGAAGTAGATGAAGATGGGTAATATATGGATTTCTTCACGGTGTGGTGCACTGGTTCCTGCTTAATCTCTCACGTAGGATATTATTGAGGATATTGCGATGTTGCCCAAGGTGGCAATAAGTCTCATAATTTATCCTATCAAATGTTACACCTATGAAGGATTCACCCCTTCTTGCTTCCATCTTGTCATATCTTCTCTGGGCGTCCGTTTATCAACATTTTGTATCTTCTGAGAAGCATCTTATGAAGATTCTTCTCAAAACATCGCACCATCTTATCAAATACAATATGTGGATATATTTGACCTGAAATTTGTTAAGATTCAACTTTCTACAAAATCACAAAAGCTTAAACTTACACTTGTAGACTTTAATGACTTGTGCAGCAATGTCTTTCTTTAGATACAATATCTTTTTCATACAATGTTGGCTATTATTAGGGACTTTTCTGGATTTGCAGTTGATTTGATTTTCTAAATGCTTGTTTTCTTTTTTTTAATGCATCAATTTAACATTTCGTCAAAATTTTAGGTTTTCTAGTCATGTTTTAATTTCTACAAGAAAATCGCTTCTGTTATGCCTTTCAAAAGCCTTTCATTCAGAAACTTAAAGAGCATTAAACTTGCAAAAAATCGAATTCCATGTAAAGGTTTTATCTCGTAACGCTCAACAGCTCTGTGTTTGTCCTTTTTTCATCCTAAATTGTGGAGAAAGTAGTGTATGCATATATTTCAAAAAGTATGTGTAGGTATAATAAGTAAAATGTGTAGCAATACGCCTATCCCTCTAAAAGTGGACAAGCAGTCAAATAGTTCAGATTTCTTTCTTGTATCCGTATATACCTAAATGTTCGTATTTCTATTTTCTGACATGAAAAAAGAGTTGCTAAAAAGTTACTAGTCACCTCCTTCCTCCCCAAAGCTATTCATTCACTCCTTTTCACTCTCTTCCATCCATCCATCCGACAATCAGCAAGCAAAGTGTAGTCACATTCCTCGTAATAGCGAATCCACAGAGCGACCGAGACTGGAGCAGAGAGTGTGCAACAGAATGGCAAAATCACACAAGCAACTCTCAACTCTTCTCATTCTTTCCTTCCCTGAGAAAGTGTATGCCAGTCTGCGAGTGTAAGAGTTCCAGCGAAATAGGACGGAGAAGAAGCATGAATCAGGATTAAGTAAACAGCGAGACAGTGATGGATTACCGTAGAAAACAAGGTGATAAATCGTTATTCAATACAGTGCGGCTGATACATTTCATTTTCACACTTAAACATGCATTACACATGCTCTTGTATGTACGTGTTTTAATGCGCACAAAAACACTAGAGAGCAAGTTATTTAGTTAGGAATATGCTAACATTACCGACATGATGTAGTAAAACAAGGCATGGCATAATACATAATTTCTCTATTCATTACAGCAACGCATAAAACAAGGCAAAACACAACATTGTTGCGTTTTTACTGATGATGACGAAGAGAAAGAGAGAGAAAGATGAAGGTGAAACCAAAAGGATATTAACCCATTCTTTTCCCTTTCTTCATAATACTCATTATGACGTACAGTACCAGAAAGAAAGAAACAGATTGAATGTTAATGGCAATGTTGTAGATGATAAGAAGGAATGAATCGAAAGTAAAATAATACATAATATTTAAAATCTCAACAGAGAATGAATGAATGATCGTCTTGTAGCATGCGGAGCTATTCATCATATATCTCCCTTGTGTCAACATAATCATGTGCACTCAGCCTTGTACCTTCCATCTTAACGATGCGGCAATATTAACGAATAAAAACTAATATTGATCCAGATAAAAAAAAAAGTATCAAGGGATTGTGTTAACAACCCCGCAAAGAACAAAATGTTCCACCTATTATTTCTGGTGGTTTGGTGGTGGTAGTAGTATTATCGTAGTCAATATATTGGGGAAAACACAATGGTTGTAGATTCATGTGAAAGCTGCTTGTATAGAAAATCTACAGTAAAGAAAATTTGAGTAACCCTTGTTTTTAATGTCAGCACACATTATGTTCTCCTCTTTTGTGTTTGTAATAATGTATCATTTTTTTGTATCAGAGAGCAATCTAAGTATAATGATGTCAGCAAGTTATTATGCGTATGCATGCACGCCTTCTATCCATCTGTTGTTTCATGCATCCATCGTACGACTTGTCCTTGTCCCGGACTGAAGACGAATGAACGCTATCGCCGGCAAAAGACAATGGGTGGATGGGGAAAGGGTTCCATCAACAGCACCAGTGGAGAAAAAGAGTCGGAGTCATTGTTTTGATAGATGTTTGTTTTAGGGTTGCTTGCTGCTGCTCGAAGAGTTTCCTGCGACTAGATGCATTTTGTTCAATACAATACTGAATCTAGCTTGCATGAAATTTATGCTTGCATCCAAGGAATATGTTTTTCATCATTATCATCGTCATCATCAAAGCGCACATCTACGAAGAAGTTTTTCGGAGGAAACTGGAAGCATTTGTCCCTGTCAAAATGAAATTACAAAAATGACACTGGTAATAGCTGGAGTAAGCGAAAAAGGCTTTATGTTTATAGCTAGGTGTGTGTGTCCCTAAATTATTTTGAAACAACCAAGCTCAGAAACAATCTACGTATATACTCCATTATATGCTTTCGTTTACAATGAAAGATACTCCTTCGCTATTCAACGTTAAGTGAAAATAAGGTTGTTCGTGTGTTGTACAATTTTTGAAAACGAAACATGCTACAAACTCTTTTGCTGCAATTCTGCATAATCTTCCAAAAGAACGCAGATAAACAGTTTGCCAATAGAAGTCAAACAAAACTGCTGAAACGTGGCAAATGGAGTCACACAAATTGAGTAATTCCCTGTCCATTTTTGGTAGGAATTTCTGTAATTGGCATTTTGAGCCAACTTTGTCAATCAATTCAAGCAGCGACAGGAGTAATAATGATATCCATAGTCCTTGCCAAGAGTCTTTATGACTAAGAACAGGTGTAGATATTGCCGGCGCAAGTCACCAGTGAAAATATATTGGTAATAATTATTTCTATGAAGTTTTTACCAAGTGTACAAGTTCATAAAACATAATGAATCCTATGAATTTCCCATGTCGCAAGCTGCTCAACCCTACAAATTATTTCAACTAATTTAAATTCCAAAATCAGTGCCCCTTTCACCAAAACATCTTTACTGCACAAAGCCAAGTCATTTTCCATTAGAGCATGCATGTATGCAACAAGACGAGGTTGGATATCACCTTCAACAACATTGCTCTACAACTTCATATTGGTAAAGTTGCTAAATAAATCATACCATTCAAAACACATTTACTCTGAAAGCTACTGTCAAAGAGGAAGCAAACTAGTTGGTCATCTTTTTTCTGAATATGAAACAAGCTTGTAAAATCTCTTTCTCTGGTTCGAATTATGTGTATCATATCACAGCATCATATTTTCCCCATATATGCATGATTTGATTGTTATTGCTTTGTATCACACAAACCATACGACTACAACAACTATTTTCATTCAATGACCAGTCATAAAGAAAACTTATCCTGCTTCAGTTGCCGAATCAGTTCATTCTTTTCCCATTATGTAGCTAACGAACTTATGTATTACTTGTATTCATGCATACAATTCATATATATACATATGCGATTTAAAAAGATGAAATTGTTTAAAATTACAATAAATAATGGCAGGTTTACAACTTGGAATAGACATTTATTCACATGAATTGTATATGAGTTTGTAATAATAATTGTACAACTAATAAAAGGAGTCAACAATTTATGACTTTGTATGTATAACCCTGCCGCAACATCTCTCTAGCTTCTCATTTAGAACAGTGTGTACAGACAACGAAACTTGCGCAAAAAGAGAATCCTCCTCATTTTGTTAATGACATTATATACTTTTACTAGTCGTATGAAATTCATATTGTTGTTGTGCAATAGAAGCTCTATCACTAACGCCGTATCATCATATTGAAATATTGAGGGATCATAATAACAATAACGTAAAAAACATCAACCACAACTACAACAGTATCATCAACCACGGACTCAATGCCAGCAAAAATGTGTTTTGCTTGTTGTTGTTGTCCACATCATAAAATATGTCATCGCATTATTGCTTTTGTGGAATTACCAACGCAGCTCAAGCCCTTTCAAAGAGCCTATAGCTAGCGTATCAGATCCCGTCTTTTACAGTAAAAATTATTGTAGCACAAAGACAAAACCTAGTTTGTCCACAGTGGAAAGCTAAGCTGCCCGCTGTTTTTGTTTGCCTGACCAGTAAACTTTCAATTCAGAGAAAGAAGGACTCTTTTGTACATTTATTGGTAGCTATTGGCTTAACCAATTTAATCCTTCTTTGAAAAATTGTGACTAGTGATCCTGTTTATCATCAAAGTACTCATTCTTTGGCTGCGTGCTAGTCAACTTAAAAGAAAGCAGCCAGCAGACCTTTGCATAAAGCCCATGTTTTTGAGCTTTCTGAGTAGGCACTACTATTGTCCATATCGTTTGAAGTAAGCGTTATGAGCATGTAATACGATGATTCATTCGGTTTTCGGTCTACAAAGGATGTGTAGTCAAGAGTATCAGCTATTCGGGAAAACACACCTACATTTTCCCTAAAACAAAAGCAGTTTTTACTTGGCTGATGTTGATATCGATGAAAGTGGAAAACTGCACATAAAAAAGTTAGGCAACACGCGGTGACGCGGTGATCTATTAATGAGTGTAACAGAATATGATGTCTAGCTCACATAATTTTAACATTTTTCAAAACATGAAAATGTTTTATATAACACATCAATACTCTACTTTAAGGATCCACCCTTTTGAAATGCCCTTGGGTCTCAGCGTATAATAGATTGGCAAAAAGTCACATATTACATGCAATGCAAACAGCCCAGCGTTGGCAAAGTTTTCCCTTTTTGCATTTGCAATAGCGAATGACAACCAATCTCATTTAAACACGCCCGGAGTGTAGAGATAAGCGAATGTTTCATTTCTCATCATCATTGTCTCTATCATCGTTCCGTCACTCGTTTTTCCTCTCTGTGTGTGCAACAGCAGTGTGTCCTTTTCCCTTTTTCTAAAAAATATAATATTTAATGTCAAACCGAAATGTTCATTTTTAATCATATAAAACATGGCGACTCCATGTATCTCAAGTGGTAGACTCTATTTCCAAGAAAATTCTTTCCCAGGGCTTGAAATAATACTTTGTGTGTACATTATGATGGCACGATAGGCATCGACATCTCTTCTGCAATCATTTGTATCTTCATCCCATGTATTATAGAGACAATGTATGAAAACGCTAGGCAATTTACCATATTATGGCACGTTGGATCCAACGCTAAAGGAATGAAAAACGCTTGTTAAAATCTCATTTATCCCATATTGTCTGAGCAGCTGTCATTTACAACTTTTCCTAGATTTCCTTTTAATACGAAAAGCACAGGGCTAGTTAGAAGAGTAAAGCAGAATGTAGTAAAACTATGGATGAAATGAGCTAACCGTCGAGTTCCCTCACTCACTTTATGCCGAAGAAGAGGAAAAGGCCAGTTAATGCTAGCTTATTAATGTGAACGATGATGTTAATAGTGTATATACTGCCCTATCGTTGGAGTTTTCCATCTCTTCACTCATTTTACTGGACTTGGACCCTCGCCGTGCGGCACGTGTAATTATATATACTCAGCGTTCCTGTTCCGAGAATTATAAAAAAGGACCTAACTAAAGTACGCTTGTTAGTAGCAGAGTTGTAGGTTGTATGCTGAAACTTTCGACGCATTCATTCAATATTCATATTGTCCTACGTAGGGCTTTATAAGCTCTATAAAGTCAATCTATAATAATAACTTTTAGATAGCCGATTTACTCTTTTTCAAAATCCTGTAGGGGATTCTGGTTTTTCGTTTGCTAATTGCGTTTCCTAGTATGACTGACTAGGTATACTTTATCGATCACCCAAAAAAGTAGTTCAATCCTAAACAATTTTTTTAAAGTATGGAAAACAGAAAAACAGCTTATCTGTTTGTTTTCCTTAAAATCGAGTTATTTTTTTAAAACTAATAAAATCATTTTATCTAGACACATATATATGACACATTTTTAAAGTTTTGGACGTAATACCTGCCTGTAATTTCATTGTGTACCTAAAAATCATACACATTCAACATTATCTTGAACATAATGTA